>QNUK01000318.1:647500-804635 GCA_013621035.1 Clarias magur | reverse complement strand
ATAAAGTAAAAATAAAACAAATTAACCAACACTTTACCTTTTAAAAAAAGTAGAAATAAATCCTGACAGATAAGTGTGCGCAGGCGCTGCGTATGTGTGTGCGTCTGTGTTTGTATGTGTGAAGCTAAAGTAAGGAGCCCCTCCCCGTCCCTCTTCTCGTCTTACACAGTTACCCTTCCTGCACCCTTTTCACACACACGCGCACACACATAGGAAACACTGTTTTATCTGAAAAATAAACATCTCTCTAACGACACTTGATTGAGCGACACACTAACGGAATCACTGCTGTAAACAGTACACGCGTGCACGGATGTTGATTATACCAGTGAGAGACCAGCGCACTAAGACCCAGCAGGGGAGACGATTGCCCACAATTCCACAGTGCAAGAGAGAGAAAAACCATCACGTGACGCTCGGCGTCAAAACAAGAAGCGCATGCGTGATGCATGATACTTTATGGTTTATGGTACTCGTAAACCAAGACTTGCTCATTTTTCAAGTCAAAATTTATTAAAAATCTTTGCTGAGGTTCCACTGTAATAGTTTTTTTTCCCGCTTCTATCATTGATTATACCAGTGAGAGACCAGCGCACTAAGACCCAGCAGGGGAGACGATTACCCACAATTCCACAGTGCAGGAGAGAGAAAAACCATCACGTGACGCTTGGTGTCAAAACAAGAAGCGCATGCGTGATGCATGATACTTTATGGTTTACTCGTAAACCAAGACTTGCTCATTTTTCAAGTCACAATTTATTAAAAATCTTTGCTGAGGTTCCACTGTAATAGTTTTTTTTTCCCGCTTCTATCAATTCTTCCTCCTGAGTGAGTGTAATAATCCACAGAAAAGTACACGTAAGAGGGGCCGGTCATGATTAATAGATTGATTTAACTTTATTTTTGGGGTCAAACTTCCCAATTTACTTTATAAAATGGAGTGGTGACGTGACCTCCAGACCCTGTGGTGATTACACCCCTGCACTGATGTGACATCATAGTAGATAAATTCCATTAAATAGCAGCTTTATAACAGAATTAGGGACAGTGCTGGCTCAAACGGTTAAGGCTGTAGGTTCGAGCCCCAGCACCGCTAAGGTTTGAGTCCTGCCTCCAGGTCTGTGCACATGGAGTTTTCATGTTCTCCCCATGCATGGTGGGTTTCCTCGTGGTACTCCGGTTTCCTCCCAAAGTCCAAAGACATGCAGGCTAATTGGTGTTTCCAAATTGCCCCGAAGTATATGAATGAACATGTGAGTGTATGTGCGTATGTTTGTGCCCTGCAATGAACTGGCATCCCGTCCGGGGTGTACTCCGCCTCGTGTCCTCTATTTATACGATGAGTGAGTAAGAAATGAAATAACGTACGTTCCTACACTTGAGTGTTGCGGACTCGCGCGTACATGCTTCAATCTGAGACTTAATACGCAACATGGACACCTAGTACTACCACTAAGTGTTATTATTACCCTTACTGTAGTACACTTGGGGTATTTGTAGCTGAAATATTTTCCAAGCGTAACCGGTTCATCAAACACTGCTCTAGGTTTTAGTGAACATAATCTCTGTTAGTCAGGATTCTACTTTAACTCATATAAGACACTGCAGTCCCAACAGACATGCGAACGACCGCACAGGTTTCAGAATCCACTTCCACCCACACACTCGCACAGAGCCATCAAACCCACAATCTAGCCTCATCTCTCTGCTACCCCCTAGGGCCTTCGCAGTCTAATGGAATGTAGTCTGCTCTCAGATCCGCACACTCGCGGAACAATTACACCGACAGATTCATTTAAGTCCGATCAGCAGGCTCTGCCTGTGGACAGAAGGCTTTTACTGACACCCCAGAAGACGAGGAGACAGCACGTTCGCTCTTTACCGTCATCCCGACTGTGATGAGGATTTTTTGCGACGAACACCACTGCACGGCTCCATTAACTAACGGGACGTGTATGGAAATGTTTATAACTTACAAACCTACAAACAATCCTAAATAACGCTAAAGAAATCCTGAGAGCTTCTACGTGTCTCTCAACCTTTATTGGGTTAAAATCCGGTTTGTGCCTCGCCTTTACTCAGCATTATTTCTCATTCTATATCCTCTAAAGTGGATCCTCTATCCTTCTGTGATCATATTAAAATTTGTCCCATCAACAAATGCTTCTAGTCCAAGTTCACTAGAATGTCTCCATGTACTGTAAATGAAGTAAAATATGAAATAAATAGACATTTAACCTCACTTAAACTTCATTTATGATTCCTCTCGGCTCTCCACCGGCTGCTTTAAAAAACCAAACTGAACGCAGCCCCATTTTCTTCTTGCTATCGTCCTTGCTAACGTTCTCGGGTCACATGGTGCGTCTACGTCTACACTAAATCTTGCACAAAATGCTAAAAAATGCAACAAAAAAAAAAAAAATTAAGTAAACTTGGCCAGTTTTCGATTCGGCTCGGTTTGTTTGTTTGTTTGTTTGTTTGTTTGTTTGTATGCCGAAAATCGTTTGTATGTCGAGGCGAATTTCTTGCCAAATTTCAGTCCCTAAGGCGGAAATTCGTAAGGCCGAAGGTTCACGTGCTGAGATTCTGCTGTAATGATTCTGAATCAAAATGCAGTAATTTTCAACAATGAAACCGACACGGTTCAACAACAACAACGACGACATCAGTTGTAACTAAACGGTTGCAATTCTGGACTGCATTCCTGGTTCAGTCCATGCAGCACACACTTTCCCTCTTTGCAGGCTTGGTGAAGATTTCTCTTCTTGCCAGGTTGGATTGGATTTCTTGGATTTCTTCCATCCGTTTTATTTATTTATTTATTTATTTATTTATTTATTTTTAATGTATTTAAAACAAACACACAAATCCCCCAAGCCAGAGGACGGTGCACAATGGCAAAAATAAATAAATAAATAAATAAATAAATGGAGAGCAAACACGGGAGTTGGAAGGAAATCCCATTTCAATGAGATACACCTCTTTCTCTGCTGAAGCTGTCAACTTCCTGTAACAAACACTAGCAAGAGGAAACAGTATTCATTCAACCTCTTAAGCGTCCCTACAATAGCAAAGTAATGTAGTTACAAGAGCGAGGAGCGTAGATCCGTGCCTGCACTGAGGTCGGGAGTTTTAAATAAGATGTTTTCCGTAGAACTGGGTTCTCATGAACCTCTCTTGTGCTTTAAAAAAAAAAAAAAAAAAAAGAATAGCATGAAAGAAATACACATGAATGAACAGGATGTCTTTCGAGAGTTTGTTATGCGTACTGATCCTCCAAATTTAACTCAGTATCAAGATCCATAATACTTAGGACTCCTTTAGAAGCCGCTGCAAACTGCAGACCTTGTTGAACTCCTACTTTTCACCGTCGTTTTATGATTGAAGGCTGGCTTAAAATGGACGACTGCGAGACATCTAACGAAGAGTATTGTGAGAATCCGGGGAGGAAAAAGAAACAGCGATAGATGGATGTTCAGGATTGTGATGAGAGCAGCAGCAGGGACGATGTCAAGCGGAATAAAAGCATGTCACCTGTAATGAAATCACGTTTATGAATCAGCAGTAGAAAAAAAAAAAAAAAATCCAATAGGATAAAATTCTGCGTTTGATCAAATTTGTTATTAATAATATTCACAATGAAGAATTCTACACTACAGGATACGGCCAAAATGAAGGAAATGTGATGTGAGCAGGTTCATATTATATCATGATAAATACAGTACAGTATCGACGCTTCTTTCCTTTACACTGTTGTTCCAGTTCTCTTCACAGAACATTTCACAAACGTCTCCAGAACGCCTGGTATTTTTTAAAATTTTTTATTCTTATATCCTTGTTCAGGACGACGTGATCGACGGATTTTGCATTCATTCATAAATCTGACATGCTTTGTCTATCACATGCTACATCTATTTGTATATCTATCAAAAGTATGGTGTATCGTATCTTTTGCAAACTCTGATGAGGAATATCTGATCTTTTTTTTTATTTTTTTTATTTTTTATCATTCAACAGAATTGAGAAGTTTGAGTTTTAACACTAAACATTGTTTACACTCTGGAGTCTCCAGCTGTGATAGAACAAAATGTTGTTGTTGTTTTTTTCTCTCTCGCGATATAAAGCCACACTGCTGGTGAAGTTATCTTTAAGCTTTTATCTGTCACATATACTGTACATTACATTACAGCACAGGGAAATTGTCCCTTCGCATTTCCCAGCTTGGAGGCTAGGGTCAGAGAGCACGTGATACAGCACTGCCGGAGCAAACAGGAGGCTTAAGGGCGTTGCTCATATTCCCAGGGTCCTCGAACCACAGACCTTCTGAGCAAGAACCCAGAGCCAAGAGCCTTAACCCACTGAGCTGCTGCTCCCCACTACCACTAGGGCGTGGCAGGGAAATCCTGGAGTCCTAATGAGGCTGAGGCTTCCCTCGTTCTCACTACGGCAACAGGATTTCAGTGTTTGTTTGTTTGTTTTGTCTGAGGCGCTCCTTGTAAACAAATTTAATTGGCCGTATCAGGACCTGGACGTGACGCAGTACTGTATACGAATACAACTTGGTATTAAAATGGAACTCACCGAAAGAGGAATCTGGAAATATACATAACTAAATGCATCGTAGCCCTTGAGGCTCAGAGCATTTTAGTGATTATTTGTTTTGCTGTTGTTGTTTTTTTAAACAAACGTAAACATACAGTGTATCGGGCTCAGGATTGTGCAGTACAGAGTGAGACGTCCCTTTTTTCCCCGCACGAAATAGGCAACACGACGAACTGAATTTTAACTGGTTCATTTTAACCAATTATCCAAACACGACTGAGCAGAAAATGATCAACTGGGTCACAAAGGCAAATAAATAGCACAGATACGGTACACATGATCGCATGTTTCTATGGTTGTTTTGAACAATTTGCTTTTTTTATTTTGTGACTTCGACATTTTGCTCACCTCATTCCCGTATTCTGTTAGTGGTAAAGTTAGCCTTATATAACAGTAATGCTAACTTTTTTTAATCAATGTGACATACATGTACTGTATCTGAAAACCCAAATACACAGTTCGAAGTCCGAAGCCTCTCTGATTAATACACACCAAAATGGCTTCCATATAAACACACATACTGTATACTGTAGTTTTTTTTTAATCATCATGGAGTTCATATTGCCGAGTTGCCGGCAAGTACAGTAACTATGCCGCTTGGGTTTTAATTTGATTGAATCAAATCACAATTAAGGACACTGAAGACATGTGAAACACTTTTTAACCATCCATAATATGCAGACTTTTTTTTTTTTTTTTCAATTTTTTTAATTGTTTAAAGATGTTACATTCGATCGAGGAGTTGTGTTGTCAAACAGGAGGTGTACGCCATCTTGTCTTATACAGAGCAAAATGATTGGGAACATTTCATCTACACGAGTGGTCCAAGCGTTTCTAATGTTTTCTAATCTTCCCTTGTTATTGGATTTCAATTTACGACTCAACAAATTGAACAGGAGCCTCCAACGTCCAATTAGATTAGACTGACATCCTGAGCACGACGGTTATTGCGGAATTCTTTCTTTCTTTCTTTCTTTTTTTTTCTTTTATGGGCCTGGAGCGAAGTTATCAGATCACACTACACTCAGACCGGCGTACCGTACAGTATGCTACACCACTAGCAGCCTTTCTCCTGCCTGAAGATTGAGTTGCTACATAATAATCGCACGCTCGTTCTAACATTCCTGCCAAAACCCCATAAAACATTGATGGGGTGCAGAAGAGAGAGCTAATGTTAGAGGCAGAGGCGTTTTATTACACGTGTGTTGGATTGTCCGGCGTTTTTATTCTGTCTGAACGCTCACTCATCAGGCATTTTACGATTGCTCTTTTACCACGATGATGACTTTCCTTTATTGTGAGATGCCGATGTGGGTTGCAGATACGCGGGGATTAGATTAGACACGTTACTGGGAATGAAGGTTATTTTTATTTATTTGTTTGAGTGATGTGAAGAAAAAAAAAATTACTCAAAATATTTCAGGGCTAAAAATTCTATTAACACACGTGAGTAAATTACTTCCATCCAGAATCCATCACATGCCTTCATGCCTAGATACGAGACATTACAGTACGTACATTACATAGTCGCTACAGCCTCCTGAGATGTCATATTTAATTCCTGCTGTTCAGCCAGTTTATCAGAATTTGAGGTTAATATCCATTTCCTGTTTTAACTTTAGTTTAATATTCATAACTACCGTGGAACCTCGGATTGCGAGTAACGCGGTTTACGGGTGTTCGCATGACAAGATTTTTAATCAATTTTGACTTGAAAAACGAGCAAGTCTTGGTTTACGAGTGCCGAGTATCATGTATCACGCACGCGCTCTTGTTTTGACACAGAGCGTCACGAATTATGCAAGTAATCCAAGTTTCCACTGTATTTAAGTTTAGTTTTGAGTGTAAAAACTCTCTTCATCTCTCTATATAATGATTTCATCACAGTTTCCAGTCTCAGTTTGACTTGACCCCTTGTACACACTGAATGTGAAACACTTCTAAGTTCTACTGTTGGGCAAAGTCATCTAACACAAAGCCTAGTTTGTAATAACCAAGCGTAAGTACGCGTCATTGATGATTGAAGAGCCTGTAGAAATAGTTAAAAGGTTAAAGCTAATAATAATCTGCTGATCTTTAATGTAATGAGTGATATTATTATTATTATTATTATTATTATTATTTGAGGTTGAAGTCCACGTCCATGTGTGTGTGTCTCTCTGTACAGCAGAACTCTCTGTCTCACTTATTAACAGACAGAAATCACATTCTGTAAGGTTGAGTATCTGACGCCTTGTTTACACTAAGTTGGACTTCTTTGGTGCTCAGACAAACACACTCGCTGTTCGGTAATCGGAGAGAGAATCACAGATGAGAAATGGAAAAAGTCGATCAGATAAAGATGAAGTTTCGTCTTAAAACGACTCCGGCGTGTTAAAATTCACTTCTACCACTTCAGCGCTGTTATTTCAGCCAAAGTGAAAATATGAACTAATCCCAGTCAAAACATTCACTTTATCTTTTCTCATTAATATCTATTGGTGCAGGTGTTTGTTTACATCGAGACAGTAGCGCATTAGTAGATTATTGTAAAGTAGATGATTAAATCCCACACATAACTGTTCATAACATCACTTTTACTCAACATTTAGATTCACTGATGGTGCAGATTAAACTTCAGACTGAGATCTAAGTGCTGCAGAAGATTCAGTAAATTCTGTCCAGTCAGTTTTAAGTGATGCTGTGACAAAATCTGTCTGGACAGACATACAGACATACAGACATACAGTACAGACAAAACTTTTCTTTTATTTATATAGATATGCAAAAAAAAAAAAAAAGTCCAATCACACACACACAAAAATAAATAAATAATAAATAAATAAAATAAAAGTAAATAAAAATTTAAGGTGGAAATTCCACTTCAATATGTAAAATAAAATATCTAAGTTGGATGAAAAAAAAAAATAATGGAAAAAATATTAGGTTAACGTAATCACTAATCACGATCCCAGGAGACTTAGGGCACGAAGTAGGGTACACCACCAATCCATCACCAGGGCACAAACACATCCAAATGGGGCAATCTGCATGTGGGAGGAAACCCCCAGAGGAAACCCACCAAGCACAGGGAGAACACGCACATGAATATCAATACAGTATGTGAAAGCTAAACGACGTGAAAACAACAAAAAAACATAATTTGAACCATTATCAGGGACCATATGTAGAAAAAAAAAAAGTGTTTAAATAGAACTTAGTATTTGTTTTACTGTAAAGAGATAAAAAAAAAAAACAAAGGATGCAGAAAAGTCAGTGTAGAAAATCTATATTTGTAATAATTATACAAGAAAGAAATGTACTGCAAGGCAAAATGTACTCGCTGGTGAACATGATGATAATCTAAAGTGCAGCGTCTTAATGAAATAAAACATCTGCACATGTAAACCGTTAGCTAACGTCAGCGCTTAGCGCTCGGAGGACGGCTAGCGTCATAATTAAATAGTTTCAGTTATGAACCGGTGCTTCTGTGAGCATCAGCACAAATCAACTAGATTAAACGGGTCTTTCAACGATTTCTAAACTTCATGCCTACTTTCCATGAGTAGGTGTGCGCAATGTGTACTCTGTGTGTGTGTGTGTGTGTGTGTGTGAGAGACAGCGTGTGAAAGCGTGTGTGACACGTAGAGAGAGTGAGAGAGGCGTCATGTGGTGCAGTGAGCCCCTAGAGACGATGACGAACAGCTTCCACACTGAATTATGTTGTCACGTCTCGGGAATTGATGCCTGGTTTTTATCCTCTATGTGCTTTTACAGCCTCCGTTTCTATTTTTTTTTTCTCTTTGCCCCTAGACCAGTTTGCTTTCTCTTCATCATCATCGTCCCTGTCCTTCAGAACAGTTCTCACTCCACTTGTCCCACTTGTCCTTTTCGCTATGCTTCACTCCCCACTCCCCTCCCCACTAAACCCCACCCTGTCCTGAAGATCCTTGTTCGTGATAAATGCTCACTGTTTATTAGGTTAAGCGGACCGTGTCATGACGGAAATCCATCAGGTGATCCGTCGGATTTGGTCTATTTGTTAAGTGGATATTTTATTTCTGTGTTTGATCGCGTCGAAGGAGAAACTGACCTGTTCGGTCACAGCGCGGCTTCGGGTTTGACGCGGAGGAGACGGATTAAACCAGCAACAACAGATACTTTTATAATGTGATTTTTGGACCTAAGATCAAAATAATACTAATATTGAGTACATTGTGTTTGTTTCTTAACCTTAAATATAATAGTAATAATAATAATAACAGTTATTATAATAAAAACAACAACAACAATTTAGTATTTATTCATGCTGTAGTCCAGAATCCCTGTTGTGGGACTCGAACCCAAACCCCTGAGGTGCAATTCGACACACTAACCACTACGCCGTTGTGCTGCCTTGCACCTCCAGGGTCCGGGTTCCATGGATGGTGTGCATGGAGTTTGCATCTTCTCCCCGTGCTTGGTGGGTTTCCTCCGGGCTCTCCGGTTTCCTCCCACAGTCCAAAGGCATGGCGGTTTGGCTAATTGGCGTTCCCAAATTGCCCGTAGTGTGTGAGTGTGAGCATATGTGTGTGTGACCTGTGATTGATTGGCACGCTGTCCATGGTGTACCCCGCCTCGTGCCCCAAGTCTCCTGGGATAGGCTCCAGGCCCCCCGCGACCCTGTACACAGGATAAAGCGGTGCAGACGATGAGTGAGTGAGTGTGAAGTGTAATGCTAAACCAGACAGCTAAGTGTGAGGTATCTCGCCAAAATCTTACCGTACAGAGGCTGTTTGCCCTTTGAGACCGTAGTGAATGTCCTTAACAATACTACTGCAAGTGTCTTTGCATTCGTGATTAATGCAGTCTAACAAAATCAACCAAATTATTTTACCATTTTATGCGAACCAGGCAACGCCTGAGAGGTTACTTCATAACACGCACAGCGGTGATCACGCTAATAAGCTAGCAGAAAAATCATTCATTTAGTGTAAACTGCAAGGAAGAGTCTATTATTTATTCGTTTATTTATTTACTGATTCATGAGGTGGATGTTGTGCCACCCCGGGATAAGTGCATTAGTGAAGCAGGGGATTATATCGAGAATTAATGGGAGTTGTTGCTCTGATAACGCTGTTCGGTTATTCTCCACAATCAAAAGTCCTGGTCTGGATCGAACACCCGTCATACTGTATATACAGTACAAGAGTGTGGCTTCTTTTACTACCTTGTGTACTGTATGTGGGCGGTGGCGGCTCTAGCGTGGTAAATTCCTCTTCAGCGCCAAAACTTTTGCCTTAACTTTGCTCCCACATTTTGTTTAGACATTTGGAACAACATCAATAAATAATCATAACATTTATAACTATAGAATATAAAAAAATTGCAGTGTTACCATACGGTATGGAGGGTAGCAAACAATGAAACACTGGTTAACAAAATGTAAGTGTTCTATTAGTCTACAGCCTAGTCTACATTACATGAATAATGAAATAATTTATTTAAAAAATAATAGCGATAATAACATACAGCACTTGCACAGCTTTGTCTTTTCCCCGTTTCTCTCTTCTTTCCTCTTTTTTTTTTTTTTGTACTCTGTATCCTCGGCACCTGAAGGCTTTAACCTTATTTATTGATTCATTTATTTGAATTCGTTGAGCATCAGGACATTACACGGCCTCAATTAAGAGTCCAGGGTAAACCGTTTCACCTCCAGGAGGTGAAACCCTACATAATACAGTACAATGTTATATAATATTCCTGATGATTTCACACAAAGCAGAAGAATAACGTATGCCTGAATGTATATGAAACGAGTATGAAACTATATAATACAGTATATATTCGCAGTGTTAGGATATGACCTGTCGTTTATTCTGTAACACTTTGGAGTGATTTTATGTAGAAAGTTTTTTCCCCCTGCTCACCCCCGCAGTCAGGCCTACAGTGGACTGGAAGTGAAGTCCTTCTTAACGCCCTTCCTCCCCCATAACGTACATGAGAGTCGGTACCCTGCCAACCCGCTTTGGATTAACTGTCCCAAACGGTAACTTTGGAAATGCAACGTGTCGTAGAACGCCGATCCATCCATCCATCTACAGATCCCGCCATTAAGAACGCACGTTTCTTGAAAAGGGATTCCGCGGCAGCTCGCGGGAAGCTGTGAAAATGCCGTTCATTGCCTGTAGGGGGCAGTCGTGCTTCAATCTGAAGTATTGCGTGTCTACTGAAGCCAAAAATGTGTTCTCCCTCTTAGGCGCCCATTGACAGGAAGCGACAGAGCTCGTAAACGTGTCAACTTTAAATACTGATATGTATTTATTCTTCATTTTCATCTCTCCTGCAATGATGATACGTCTTTGACTGCGCTTTCTCCATTCAGTATTATTATCATTAGTAGTAGGAGTGAAAACTACCGCTGATTAACTGTCTCTCTGCAGTAGTTAAAACAGCGGATTCATTTCATTTGGGGTATTTCTAACAGGCAATCTACTAAATAATAATAAATAGATCAAATTACCCAGCACTTTAGCATTCTTAATGGCGAGACCTGTAGGAACCTCTGTTGTCCAACTAGGGATCATGGAGGATAAGGGTGACCACCATTCTATTTATGTCCATTTTACGACTGTGGTAGGACCTGCGGTCAACATTCACACACTACTGACAGTTTTCGGTCAATTAGGCCAGTTAGCCTAATCTGCATGTCTTTGGAGAACATGCAGGTAAACTCTATGCGCACAGACCTCAAGGTGGGAATCGAACATGGACCCTGGTGGTACGAGGGGACAGTGCTAACCACTACGCCAGCCTGCCGCCAGAAAACCGAATTACGCAAGTGTTATCGTCATCCTTCATTTTTTTTGCCCGGGTCACCAGGATCTAAATCCACCATTGGACGGTTGGTGAGTTGCTGAGGTGGCGTGTGGCGCAGAAGGGAAAAAAGCAGTTTACGGCATTTCAATTCAATGCATCTTAGATACTTTCAGTAGTTTTTAGACCTTTAAAAACAAATTACTAAAACAAAAAAATGTAACTGAATCAATTCAATTCTATTCTACTTGTGTAGCGCTTTTAACAACTGACATTGTCGCTAAGCAGCTTTACACAATCATAAGAATTATTTAAGTTTTGTATGACACGTGAATGTGTACAGTGTGAATCAAAATGCTAAGAATGTTCCTGATGAACAAGCCGAGGACGACGGCGACAGTGGCAAGGAAATACTCCCTGAGATGGCATTAGGAAGAAAGACTCGACAGGGAACCCATCCTCATCTGGGTGATCGCCAGTCGACCTCTGATTCACAGCTCTATCGGAGATCAGGAATATCTGTGGTCATGTTTTCTTCGTGGCACTCGTTAAAGCGTGACCTTTACCTCGTTCATTTCTGCCATAATCATGTGACCTCGCTTTTCAAGCATTGATGTCGTCCATGTTAAATGTCCGTCCTAACCTTGCACAGAGCCCTGACTGAACCCAACCAACCCCAATAAACAGCTTTGGGATGAACCGGAGCCTCCTCGACACCCCGACCTCAGCGCCTGATCTCACTAACGCTCTTGTAAAATACAGTATAGGAATGAACACTCCCTATAGCCTAGAGCCACGCTCCAACATCCTCCCAATATCCTAGATTCCTGGAAGAAGAAAAGATTGGAGCATGGCGATTGAACACAAATCACCAAATAGAATGGCCATGAAATGTTTATCGATATTGTCCTTTAGCTAAAGTTAAAAAGGAAAAAGGTGAACGATGTCCAAGTGGGTCATGTGATCGCAGAATGCGACTATTCCGCTCTTGTCCTCGGCCGCCGCGTAATTAGAATCCGCCTCGTCTCCTCCGTCGGCTTTGTTTTCGAGCCTGTCACATCCATCGTTCACCCCGTGACAGGAGAGTAAGTGAATAAAAACAAAGTAAAGCAGGAAGCCGAGAAAAGAGAGAGTGAGAGAGAGAGAGAGAGGGAGAGAGAGAGAGGGAGAGAGCTGGTAATGGTAATGCCGGTGGTGGAGGAGAAAAGGAAAATGATAAGCTAGACATTCAGAATGACAAAGCGCGGCGCTGGAGAGGCAGCGTGGCGTCAGGGGCTTCGCTCTTAGAGCCCTCTTATTCCTTTTTAGATTTATTTTATCGACTGGGTGTTTTTTTTTTCTCCTTTTCTTTTAGTTAATTGATGTTTGTTCATTGCAAAAAGGAAGGAAAACATATCTTGGGTGAAAGCTGACAGATTAGATGTTAGACAGGATCAAGGAAGAACAAATGCTGCCAGGGAAACGTCAGGCGCGGCTTTGAAAGTCGCCAAAAATCCTTCCGTTACCAAAGAGGCGCCGCAAAAGGAAAGCGAGTTCTGGGTTTGACTTCATTGTTTGATTTGAGTGCACTTTGTTTTTTTCTTTTTTCCAGTAATCTCAAACATTTCCACACTCTTAGAGAAAGTATTTCTTCTTTCTTTCTTACTTTCTTTCCCTTTTTTTTTTTTTTTTGGATATGCCAAATAGAAGCCAAAAAAAAAAAAAAAAAAAGGACAACACTTTATTTAAAGGTTACTTACAGTAAATAGTGCTTTCATAACATATTTATAAACCTTGCATACATATTTTATAAAGCAATGCTGGAGAAGTCTTATGTCAAAACCCAGAGGAGGATTTATGCAACTTTTTTTTGTGTGTGTCTTTTCTTTAATAGTGAATAGCGAGTGGACGGATTGAGTCACCGTGTTAACTGTATTTATTTTAAATCCATAGCATACATCCATTTTTATGAACACAACACTCATGAGATTAGGAAAAGCTGTGAAAGGTGCACATAGTGCTTATAAACTGGAGGGAAGACTGGATGCTCTTCTGCAATTTTTGGCAAAACATTATGGTATCCAGAGTCTAGGATCAGAATGTGACACTCTGTATACAGTATAGTGTCTTATAATTAATACAGTACATTGCTATTAATATTATTTAAGGATTACTTCAGGGTCAGCATTCGATTCCCGCTTCCCGGTCTCTGTGCATGGAGTTTGCATGTTCTCCGCCATGCTTGGTGGGTTTCCTCGTACAGTCCAAAGACATGCACATTAAGCTAACTGGCTTTTCCTAATTGCCAGAACTTGGAGACTGTAGAGCCGTGATTGATGTGAGAGCGCCGAGCGCCTCCCAATCCTCCTCTCTGAGAGGGTTCGGCCATTCTGCTCTCTCTGGGCCCCGGATGTGACAGGCTACAGCATCACCCGGGATTCAAACTCGCGGTCTCCGGGTTGATGTGCACTTTATCGCTGGGCCAATCGACGGTCCTGAATACACTTTTAAAATATATTTGAACTAACACTTGTATTAGTATTACATGAGCTGAAATGGATTATGGACTTTAACTACATGGTAGTTAAAAAATTTTTTTTTTTTTTAACTCGCAACGGCTTTAACCTGAACTGTTCAATAACTCCTTCTTCTCCATTTCTTCCATGTAAACCATGTTGCCACTTACTATTGTATAATGGAGTATAACGTCACGCCATCAAGAATATTGGACGCTAACCCGTTAGCTAAACCTGCAACTGTTGGTTGCTTCTGTAAGCAGATTGAACTGTAACAGTAGATCACTAAAATTATTTTAGAAGATAATGATGCATTATTATTATTCTTATTATTAATATTATTATTATTATTATTATTTTATAATCAAATTTGCTTGAGCGCCTCGAAAAAGGCTCTAAATAATCTAAGATGATCTCTAGAACTTAAAGCTAAGTCTTACTTATGTTCCAGACGAATAAATCTTTTTAATCCTCTTAAACTCAAGCGTTCTTCTAATTATCCTTCATGACACATTTTGCTTACCTTTTCTCATATTTGCTGTTAATAAGAAAAAAAAATATGGATTTAAAATTCAAATCTAGATATAAATATAAAATCTAAAAATATATAAAATGTTTCTTATTTCTACTTATTACTTATTATGTGAAAAAGTATTTGCCCCTCACTGATTATTATTATTATTTTTTTCCATATCTGCTGCACTTAAGTGATTGAGATTGACAAATGTTTATATTACACAAAGACTCCCTGAGTAAATACAAAACACGGTTTTTAAATGACGATTTCATTTTTAAAGGAAAAAAAAAAGCTGTTCAAATGTTACTGACTCCATGTGAAAAAGTAATTGCTCCCCCAAACCCTAATAACCAGCTGTGCCACCAACTGCAAATCAACTGGCGAGGAATTTTGGCCCTTTGCAGAATTACTGTAGTTTAATTCAGCCACAATTGAAGGTTTTCGAGCATGAACAGCTTGTTTAAGGATCTCAATCGGATTTACGTCCGGACATGGACTAGGCCACTTCAAAACCTTGAATTTTTTTTTTGTTGCACCATTCAGAGGTGGACTTGCTGGTCTGTGTCAGATCATTGTCCTGCTGCATGAACCAAGTGCGCTTGTACTTGAGGTCTTGAAATTGAAATTTCCGGATTTTCTATTAGAGCTCAGAAGTCAGGTTCCATCAACTATGGCACGTCATCCTGGACCTGAAACTGCAAAGCAGCCACAGACCATCGCACTACCTCCACCATGTTTGACTGTTTGTATGATGTTCTTTTTATGAAATACCTTGTTATGCCAGATGTAACGGGATGCCCACCGTCCAAAAAGTGCAACTTCTGTCTTATCAGTCGACAGAAAATTTCCCCCAAATTCATGGGGATTTTGGCAAATGTGAGATGAGCCTTTGTGTTGTTTTTGGTCAGAAGTGGCTTTCGCCTTGAACATCTCCCATGGATGCCCTTTTTCCAACCCCCCTCCCCCCCTCCCCCATACTCTTTCTTATTGTTGAAAAACATAAACATTGACCTTAACAGAGGTGAGTGAGGCCTGCAGTTCTTGAGATGTTGTTCTGGGTTCTTTTATGAGTTCCTGAATGAGTCGTTGTTGTGTTTTGTTGGTAGGCCGGCCACTCCTGGTAGGCCGGCCACCCCCCCTCTGTTATTCCTGCTGTTATACCCCTTTCTCTCACCTATGCGGTTTGACTATGCGAGGGCCGACGCGCGGACAGATGGAAACCTAATCACAGCGGCGAAACTGGCGGTGAATCCTGATGAACCGTACTTACGGCCACCGCGCGACACCGCGTAGGTGAGATACGGGTATTACTGTAGTAGTTAACAGATTATGGGCCAAACTTCACTGAGTGATGACGGTAGAATAATTATAAAGGTCTCGACTAAAACAACATGCATGAGGAAGCACAAAGGAGTTTTCATCTTCTGCAATGGAAAAGTACTCGAACTGGTTACTTTTATCAGAAACTAACACAGTAATGTAACGGATCACTTTTTGAAGACAGTAATTTTGTAACGTAATTAGTTACTTTAAAAAGTAACGTCCCCCAACGCCGCTCCTGGGAAGGGTCACCACTGTTCCAAGTTTTCTCCATTTGTAGATATCAGCGCTCACTGTGGTTCACTGGCGTCCCAAAGCCTTAGAAATAGCTTGGTAACCCTTTCCAGACTGTGTCATGTCAATTACTTTGCTTCACATCTGTTTTTGAAGTCTTTTAGTGTGCTTCACTTTGTCAGACGGGGTCTATTTAAGTGATTTCTTGATTCAACAGGTCTGGCAGTAATCAGAAAAAAGAGGGTGGCAATTACTTTTTTTTTTTTTTTTTATATAGTGCCAGGTAGGTTTGGTCTCGTTTAAAAATTAAATCATCATTTAAAACCTGCATGTTGTTAGTTAAGTGTGAAAAATAAGCGAAAAAATACAAAATCAAATACTTTTTCACAGCACCCTAAGACGCTTATGAATATGCATCACCCTGCCGTGACTCTAACGTGAAGCAGTTATGAAGTGTTTCTGTCTCTTACGCAAATGTATGTCTTATGTCATGTCATCGTCATGGATATTTTCATAATGCTCTAAAGTAAACGCAGCCTGCCGAGACACGACCTGGCGCCAGCTTGACGTAACAGCTGACCAAAGCTGCTCCCCTGAAATGAGCTTTTATAAATATTCTCGCACGTGTGTGAGTCGCATGCAAATGTCTTCCAGCCCCATAAAGGAGAAAGGTCACAGAATATCCTCATAACACATTTATTCGCGGGTCTCGTCGATGCCGTGCTGCATGATTTATTCGCCTTCGCGTTGTTCATCTTTTCACATGAAAGGACTTCACCGAGCCGAATCCGAGTTACACATGCGCTAGATTCAGGCTCGAGGTCCGAGGGTCATCTGCACGGGCACGTAAACATCGCTGGAGCAGACCGTGCCTCGTGACTTTGGGGTTTTCGTATCAAGGGCGTTTAGAGGGCAGATCCAATGCACCTACTGTAGCGTCCTGTGTTTGGTGTACAAGCTTACAGATGGCACTCGGGCAAATAGGGTTTTTCTTTGAGGCATTGCTGTGAAATAAATAAATTAAAGTTTGACCTGCTGTGGCGCGGACAAAGCGCTAGTCAGGGATAACAAGAGATTTACGCTCATTTTTTATTCACAAAAATAAAGCACCATTTCAGTCTGTTTTTTTTGAACGTTCAGGATGTTTTCGGTGCGTCACCACGTCCTTGTTAACTGCAGAACAAGTCAGAAGTCTGCATAAATAATCAATTATCTCACACGATGGCCTAATGAGACCACCATTAGAGGAAGTCAGTTAGCTTTTTCCTATTACAGCGGTGCAAGCAGGCTATCTGTAAACTTACTGACGTCTTACGCATGTCTTATGCTGAATTTTACTGAATTCGCAAGCAGACTATGCTGATGCAGGACGACAAACAAAACCAGGCCGAAATTGACTTACACTACATGTCAAAGTTTGGACACACCTTCTAATTCGTTGTTTTTCTGTTTCTAGAACAATATTGAAGATTTCAAGACTGTGAAATAAAACACCTACTGTATGGAATTATGTAACTAAGTAACAACAGCAGAAACAGTAGCAGACACATCTGGTTAATTCGATTGGGTTCATTCTTCCCCCACCTAAACCAACAGCAACTTGATGGATGGTACGTATACTGTAGTTAGTCATCTGAATAAATTCAGCGTTGTTTTACAGTGTAGACAGAAAAAAAAAAAAATCATGGAGTTAGAAGGGGTGTCCAGACTTTTAACCTGGTAGTGTAGACTGTACAGTCGCTCACTGGTTCCCAACACTCGTCCTGGAGGACCCTGTGCTCTACACATTTTAGTGTGTAGCTTCCAGCACACCTGACCGAACTAATCAGCTAATTAACAACTTTTTCTTAATTGAAGTTGGTGTGGTGGAGCAAGAGAAACTCTGAAGTCTCCCGGGAAGCACGGCTACAGGCTACTATCTAGTGATTTTTTTTTCCTTCTTTTTTAGTGTAATAAGCAGTATTGATTGAAACAACCATTGATTGATTATAGTCGACGATCAGTGGATTTCCTGTGCATTTCAAGCGATTGATTATGACCGGTGGCACTTTAATCATTAACAATTCATAAATCACAACATGCTGCATGTTTTTCTGTCTGAAAGTCTGAAGATTCGTCCTGGGGCTAAAGCAGATAACCGCATATGCTCACAACAGGGGTGTGTATGGCCAGCTGGGAAAGAAAATATTAATACACTGTAACTTGAAGGATCCCAACTCGGTTTAGTTCAGTGGAACTGCAGAAGCTTCATATGAAACATGGACGACCTTTGGAATTTGGCCCTAATTCACGGGCCATACAGGAAAATGTATTTATATGCCCCTCACTTTTGATTCGCGTTTGATTGACAGACTTGAAAAAAAAAAAACGAAACCATCAAAGCAAAACTCACTTTTTAGTCATGTTTAGATGTTCAGATAGTTGTGTACTCCAATGTGTGTACAGACAAATGTTTTCAATTTTTTTATTAATTCGATTTTCCCCCATAATGCTCATATGAGAAGAGCCCCTCCCCCACTGTCTTGTTGCTCAACTCTGCCGTTATTTGATGGGCGTGGCTCAGCAGTAGCTCATTTACATTAACGCTAAAACGGTGCGCTTGGAGGAGGAGTGAAGCAGTGAGAATATAAGGTACAGGAAAATACAGGAAATAGGAAATTAAGAAATTATATTAGAGGTTTTTCAGTCTGAGCATTAACACATACACACTTTAGGGGAGCTCTGAGGCCTGTGTTAGCGTGTTCAAGAAATAATCAAATGTGGGACCTTTTTAAAACTAAGTACGTTTTGCTTTTTCTATCTGAGGTCAGAGTGGTACACACTAAACCCTGCTCATTTATAAATGAAAAACATCCAGACAAGAACAAATCCAGGAACAAAACTTCATATTAATGATCAGTGTTGGGTGTAAGGCGTTGCAAAGTAACGCGTTCGAGTACTCGGATTACTTTTTTGATGTAGCGAGTGATCTAACGCGTTCGCTCCGCCATTCAAGTACTCAGTTACTTTGTTACTTCTTCAAAAATGTAATCCGTTACTCAGACAATTTATGTAATCTGTGAGCTAGACAGCAGTCATTCCCAATCCATTAGTGTGTGTGTGTGTGTGTGTGAGTTCCTGAGTCGTCCTGCAAGCCCCGCCCCCAATAAATGCGCCCTTCATAACCGCGGTGAGCAGAAACGCATCTCGGAATGAACAGCGTGTCGAATCTTGAGGCCGATCGGCTACAACAGCTCACCAGATCTGGAGTCTTAACGAAGAAGAAGAAAAAAAAAAAATGAACAGATGAGGCTTATTTCTCATAAATGCTAATGAAGGGTGCGAGAGTTTGGGAAAATATTTATTCTGTTCGATGATCTTGTTTGGAAACTATTTGAGAGGAGATGACAGATCTTTTTTTTTTTTTTTTTGCATTTAGAAAAGCCATATGCTTCTTATGCACGCTCGCAGCTGTTGATGACAAGATGCAGAACAATCTAATTGGAGAGCAATGAAATATGAGGAACGGTGCAAGGCGAATTCTCTTGTAATTACAGGACACGGAGGAGAACTTAAAGCAATTCTAATGTGCTCGGTATCGCTTTACAGGTGATGTGAATATGTTTTAATATGTTTTCATTACTCTTATACTTATTTCGCAAGGGAAGGATACTCCACGCGATTATACAATCGACAACGGTCTAGCAACAAAAGTTAGCGTGCGTCATCATTGCTGTGCGAAACTTATTTGTTCTCCAAGCTGTTTTTAAAGAGTAGAGCAAGAGAGCAGCCTTAAAGACCCTCGACAGTACGAATGCAACGCATCGAATATGGTTATGATGAAAGGTTTGTGATGCGCTTGGCAGCGCTAATGCTAATGAGTCTCTGCTTTATTACCGTTTTCTCTGTGAGAAGTTAGCGGTGCATCATTCTGATGTCACTTTGCTACGTGTTTAATGTTTATGTATTTAATATTAGGATCTGACGTTTCCTTTGTTGAAGTTTTATTCTCACTGTTGCTCATTCTCTATTGTGCCCATTACACTCCATTGTCGCTGTTACGCCTAATAAGCTGTAGTTTAGGCTGCAGTGGAGGCTAAACACACATTAACTGTGCTTACGCTCCTCTTAAACTGCTGAAAAACTATTTACCAAGGTCTGGTAGTATTTACTCATCACTGACTGACTAGCGTTTTCCCGTGTCTGACTAGCACTTACTCTTCTCTGACTAACGTTTGCTTAACTCTAACTAGCATTTATTCACAGTTGACTAGCGTTTACCCGCCTCTGACTATCGTTTACCCACGTCTGAATAGCGTTTAGCATTTACACCCATTTGCTTAGCATTTATTCACCTGTGACTAGCATTTACTCGCCTTTAACTAGCGTTTAGTGTTTTCTCGTGTCTGATTAGCGTTTACTCACCTCTGACCAGCGTTTAGTGCTTACTCACATCTGACTAGCCTGTATTCACCACTGACTAGCATCTATTCACCTCTGACTAGCGTTTAGTGTTTACTCGCATCAGATTAGCATTTTCTCACATCTGACTAACATTTACTCTCCTTTGACTAATGGTTGCTCACCTCTAACTAGCATTTATTCACAGTTGACTAGCGTTTACCCGCCTCTGATTATTGTTTACCCATGTCTGAATAGAGTTTAGCATTTACTCTCATCTGATTAGCATTTATTCACCTGTGACTAGCATTTACCCGCCTTGACTAGCATTTAGTGTTTATTCGTGTCTGATTAGCATTTACTCACCTCTGACCAGCGTTTACTCACCTCTGACTAGCATTTAGTGTTTACTCATATCTGACTAGCCTTTACCCTGCTGAAAAAAAGAGCATAGACCAGCATAGCTGGTTACCATTATACCAGCATACAGTATGTTGTATTTTGGTGCTGGTATGCTGGTGACCAGCATACATTTTGACTAGTGTTTAGTGTTTACTCATGTCTGATTAGCATTTACTCACCTCTGACTAGCGTTTACTCTCCTCTGATCAGTGTTTACTCACCACTGACTAGCATTTAGTGTTTACTCACATCAGATTAGCATTTACTCGCCTCTGACTAGCATTTAGTGTTTACTCACATCAGATTAGCATTTACTCGCCACTGACTAGCATTTAGTGTTTACTCACATCAGATTAGCATTTACTCGCCACTGACTAGCACTCACATCAGGTAGCATTTACTCACTGACTAGCATTTAGTGTTTACTCACACTAGCATTTACTCGCCACTGACTAGCATTTAGTGTTTACTCACATCAGATTAGCATTTACTCGCCACTGACTAGCATTTAGTGTTTACTCACATCAGATTAGCATTTACTCGCCACTGACTAGCATTTAGTGTTTACTCACATCAGGTAGCATTTACTCACCACTGACTAGCATTTAGTGTTTACTCACATCAGATTAGCATTTACTCGCCTCTGACTAGCATTTAGTGTTTACTCACATCAGATTAGCATTTACTCGCCACTGACTAGCATTTAGTGTTTACTCACATCAGGTAGCATTTACTCACCACTGACTAGCATTTACTCACCACTGACTAGCATTTAGTGTTTACTCACATCAGATTAGCATTTACTCGCCACTGACTAGCATTTAGTGTTTACTCACATCAGGTAGCATTTACTCACCACTGACTAGCATTTAGTGTTTACTCACATCAGGTAGCATTTACTCACCACTGACTAGCATTTAGTGTTTACTCACATCAGATTAGCATTTACTCGCCTCTGACTAGCATTTAGTGTTTACTCACATCAGATTAGCATTTACTCGCCACTGAATAGCATTTAGTGTTTACTCACATCAGATTAGCATTTACTCGCCTCTGACTAGCATTTAGTGTTTACTCACATCAGATTAGCATTTACTCGCCACTGACTAGCATTTAGTGTTTACTCACATCAGGTAGCATTTACTCACCACTGACTAGCATTTACTCACCACTGACTAGCATTTAGTGTTTACTCACATCAGATTAGCATTTACTCGCCACTGACTAGCATTTAGTGTTTACTCACATCAGATTAGCATTTACTCGCCACTGACTAGCATTTAGTGTTTACTCACATCAGGTAGCATTTACTCACCACTGACTAGCATTTACTCACCACTGACTAGCATTTAGTGTTTACTCACATCAGATTAGCATTTACTCGCCACTGACTAGCATTTAGTGTTTACTCACATCAGGACTAGCATTTAGTGTTTACTCACATCAGATTAGCATTTACTCGCCACTGACTAGCATTTAGTGTTTACTCACATCAGATTAGCATTTACTCGCCACTGACTAGCATTTAGTGTTTACTCACATCAGATTAGCATTTACTCGCCACTGACTAGCATTTATAAGTGATATAAGAATATAAGTTATTCCTTCTCCTTACAGTAAGTCAAAGAGCTCATCTCAGACCTACAACTTGCGACTGGTAGCTCTTATAAACCAAAGCACTTGAGCTTCTTGAGCAAGTGCTCAAGATGGATTTTTCCTCCCTTTAATCTGTAGAAATAAATGAATTGGCACTCAAAGAAGAATCGCTGTCTTGCAGTCGACACTTTCTCTTGAAAAGAAGAGAAACTATTTGTTTGGTGATATTTTAATTATAAAAAAAAAAAAAGGAAACAACACGTTTTACCCATCAGTCTTCCCAAAGTCTTGCTGAATCTTGGAAACATTGAATATTTATTTTGTTCATTGGGAGTCGTGTCAGCTGCATGTGTGTGTGTGTGTGTTTGTGGGAGGCAAACACTCGGCTCGCTGTGACCCTGGTGAACCTCAGACCCAAGGCTCACATTTGCAGTGTGGCTTACTAATGACCTCGCTCTCCTGTAGTGGCTCTTACATAGGAGGAGTTGGGATGGGGGATTAGCAGACGTGTTGGAGGAATTGCAATCAGTGCATCTGAATTCTAATGGCTAGATTATATCCTCCGAGGGTGCTGACAGTCATGCAGAGTTAGAGCCGGAATGGATCAGTTCAGAAAGCTGTTCGTCATCGCAGTGTGGGCTAAAGCACGAAGAAAAGGCAATGTAATTGATAAAAATTCAGATGTGAGCCGAATCATGCGGCGCGCTCCTGTTTTTGAAGGTTGCTCTCTTTTCCTGACTGGAAAAATAAACACTAGTGAAAATGTATTTATCATATTCAGCTTTGCTTGTACTTTTCAAATATGTGCATTTTTAAATTAGGGTTTTCTCAAAAAAAAAAAAAAAAAATTAATAACATTTGCACAGCTTAGAAATGGACCTATATATACAGAGTAGATAGGACAAAGCGGAAAGCACAGTGACATTTATGAATGTGTGTTCACGCTATCTTTGAGACCAAAGTTAATTTTTACTTCACTTTTAAGAGCCGGTTCTGCGTCCAGTTCCTCGGCTGTGCAGCGTCTAGTTGATTAGAGATGTGAGACTTGGGGAAGTGTTTACAGAGAGCAGAGAAAGACCTGCATGCCAATAAGCTTTATACACAATGCTATGGACGTCTGGCCAGATCTCTTAACAATGTCTGGAATATTTGGGCCTGTGAGGTCGTACGTCTGTTTTGTTATCATCCAGAATGGAAAGCATCGCATGGCCGTGTCTAATAAACAGACCATTTCTTTCTTTCTTTCTTTCTTTCGTTTTTTTTTTTTTTTTTCATTCTTGCTTCTCTCCCCAAAAGAGTTGGAAAAACATGGTATATAATGTAAGGGGCTGGGTAATTTTGAAGGAGACACTGTTTAATAATACTGTGTTTCAGATTCTAGGCGGCAGAATGAAACATCAAAAACGGTTATATTCTTTAAAAAATATGTGGAATTTTAGAAATACTATAAAATTTTTTTATAAAATATCAGCAGTGGATGTCTTCATAAAAAATGAGCCATTTTTTCCTAAGGCTTTGTCCCTTTTTATCCTGTGGGTTGCCACATCAGACTGTTTAATTGTTTAAAAGATCCGGCACAGTTATTATTATCATTATTATTATTATTTTTTTTTACACCAGATGCACTTCCTGTTGCAACCCTCCCGTTTCAAAACAGCTAATTTTTTTTCAAAAGTGTACTCATCAGACTCATCAACAAAATAGTAATAATAATAATAATAATAATAATAATAATAGTATATATATATATATATATATATATATATATATATATATATATATATATCACTATATAATAACAAGAATAAAAGCCAAACAAAATCTATATGTGTCCAGGCCAACAATTATAACGTTGAAGGAAACATAAAGAGCGAACATAAAAAAAAGAAATCACCAAAGTGAAGCACGTCGTTGAGTTATGCGTCACGAGACCGCTCCAGCAGTGCAGCGTTTCATGCTAAACCGCGGTGTTATAGACCTAGCGCCTGTAGCCATGCTACGATGACTGCGGTACACCACTGAGATAATTAGACGAAGGCTGGAGGTGTTGACTGAACATTACGTCTGTGATTATTCATGAAAAAATCAAACCAGAGGCACGTTAAGCTTCATAATACGTGATACATGACTTCAAAAAGAACATTGTGAAGAAAATATAAAAAAACTGTTATGACAATCAAGCAATTCTAACAACAACAACAACAACAACACGAATACTATATTCATGGTACAAACAAATCTTATTATGCAAATTACTTCAGGTTCAGCTTTCCTTGTTTCTTTTCTTTTCTTCAGTTCGGTTCAGTTCGGCTTTCATTCGTTACTTATAGAGTACATTACTGCACGGTGAAATTGTTTCTTCTTCTTCCTGTTGGTAGGCCATTATACGGTAACCCCGGAGCAGACAGGGTTGAGGGCCTTGCTCAGGAGCCCAACGGCGGCAACCTGGCGGAGCTGCGGCTCGAACCGCCAACCTTCCGATCAGTAACTCAGAGCCACACACTGAACCACCACCACCTTTCCTTTAAATATAATGTAGCTGACTTCATTTCATGGAGACCTTTTTGATTTATTTATTTTTGTGTGTTTGTGCCGCTTACCCTGCGTTCACACCGAACGCGGCGAGAGCGTCAAAGTTGGCTCTCGCTGCCCTGCCACCGACGCCTGTCGCTGCTCGTCGCCGCGCTTCGCCGCTCTGACGTAGACCGAATGTCTTTCTTGTACTTAAAGGGGCCGCAAAGCAATCAAGCTTGTTGATCTTATGGAGACTGACCAAAATGTGGACGAAAACAAGAAATTGATTGATAGAAAGAACTGTATTGTAGAAATAAACAAACTATAAGGCATTTGTATGGTGTGGCTTCTGTTCATTGTGAATTGCTAGTCTAATTTAAATTTTAAAAAAATTATTATTATGTTATATTTCTTATTATCTTGTCCACGCATCATTTATAAATTTTTATTAATGTCCATGTACACGAACATGGACATGTCATAAATAACCGGGAAACCCGCTACCGCAATAATTAACTTCTCCTCCATTTTGCTTGGGAACTAATGTCGCCGGAACAAAGGTTTACAGGACTGCGTTCCGCGGAATCCGCTCAAGTGGAGGAATTCTACTTTTTTATTGGTCGCCGCTCAACCGCGTCATAGCTCATTACCGTAAAGTTGAGCTGATTTCAACTCCCTTCGCCGCTCTCGCCGCGCCGCGCCCTCCTTCGCCGCCGGCTCCCGTTGAAAATGAATGACTTCCGGCCATTTTGACGCTCTCGCCGCGGTCGGTGTGAACGCAGGGTTATTGTTATGCACAGGTATTTACTAGCATCAACCAGCGTGCCCCCTAGTGGTCCCCGCCAGTACAACATTGTATTCTGCGGCATTCGTTCGCATCACCGTTGCTCCGACGTCATTTCATAAACGTGATCCTTGCAACATGCAAAAACAACCGAATACCAATAAGCTCGTAAGGTTGCCGAAATTAACATCACAACAACGTTCTGACAACCAAAAATTCCTGCTGGGAGCATACAGTAGAACATCATATAGACCACTTTGAAAGAGTCATTGATTTTTAGTAAGTGCATCAATCTTCACTGAGCCCTGAGATGACCTGTACGATCGATCCACGCCTCGAAGGTGTTTTAGGGTTCGACTCGCCGATCGGTAATTGTATTGAACAGATATTGAAGCTCTGCTAATCTCCGGTCCTCTATGCAAACCGTTGCTGTTTCTCATTTCTCTCCGCCTTTGTGAATGAGATCAGAAGTGACCTCCAGGGGCGGAAATATGCGATTTCTCCCTACCGAGGTGATGATAACTGTGGTTCTGTTTCAATTTATTGAGAACAGAGGAAATAAGAATTGGAGCAGCTCGGCAGGAGACTGAAGGCATTACCACGCAAAGCTGACGGTTTTTAAAAGAGCGCTCGGGAGTCCTGAAACGTGTCGGAGCGCCTCTCTCTTTTTCCGGGAGCTGATATAACAGTATCCAAAACAATATTAAAGCCTTTGTAATGATATTCAGTCTCTGTAATACTCACAGATCATTTAGGCAGTGTGTATGTGTGTGTGTGTGTGTGGGACAGAGAGTGAGTGTATGCTATTAATCTTTTAGCCAATGAGTTTCAGCACTGTGTAATTGAGCTACGAGTCACTGCATGGGTCAGAAAAGGAGAAATAAGAACTCATAATAACTTCATCATGGCTCCTGAAGGACAGACGCTGAATGACAAATCATGTTCAATGTCACCTTCGTTTAATGCACACGTTGCGCATCCTGATCAACGTTAGCTCTTGTTTAAATAGCTACAATTGCAACTGCTAACCGGAGTCGTGTGAAGTGTATAAAGAGACGTATGAGGATAAAAAACAGACGCCTGAAGGGGAAGAAACTGTTTGAAAAACAGTAAACATCTTAGGCACGTTATACTTATTTATTGATCTCTTTCGGCTTCTGCATCATTGGGTCAGTCAATGAGCATTAGAGAATTGCAAGCAGAAAGTTTCATGTTAAAAAAATAAAAAATAAAGAGCAACAAGTGTGTGAAAATGATGTAATTATCTCAGACGCTGTACAAGCATGTGATTCTTCCTGGATTCGGTGGTGTTTCGAGCATTATCGCTTCTGTTGCAGATGAGACGATGCTATGAAACAAGCTGTGCTTTGTGCTTTATGAAATGATATGCAGGTAACGTTGACTAATACTGGCGCTTCAGGCTTTCTAATTAATAGCTTATAAGCCTTGAATGGCGTTAGATGGAAAGCTAGTGCACTATGTAGGGTGTACATAGTGCTTGTTCCACACAGCAAGTAGTGCCCTTGATCAGGGATTAGAGAGGGATTTGGGATTCAGCCTTGCGCTAAAAGATAGTTAGCTTTGTAGCTCACGTTAGCCGCGAACAGAACGACACGGACTGTTCAGAGACAAGGAGTGTTGTTTAAGATGACATAACGTTATCAGATGTGTGTTCTTGCTAAAAGTGCTTCAGTGACTTCAGATTTTTCATGCAGACTTTGGCACTGGTATCCAGTTAGTAACGTCCTTTTTGCCGTCCAGAACTGGGCGGGTCCATGACACTACTCATTATACAGTGGAACCTTGGATTACGAGCATAATTCATTCCGGAAGCTGGCTCGTATTTTATCGTAATTTTTCCATAAGAAATAATGACAACTCAAATTATTCGTTCCACAGCCCAAAAAATAAATACATAAAAATAATTAATACAATATATGAAGTGAAATGAAAACAAATTTACCTGCACTTTACCTTTAAAAAACATAAAAATGAATCCTGACAGATAAGTGTTTCTGATTGTGCACGCAGGCGCTGTGTTGTGTGTGTGTGTGTTTGTGTGTGTGCGTGGAATTAGCCCCGTCCCTCACCTCGTCTTTTACAGTAAAACTCCTCCTTCACAAGCCCCCCCACCTCGCTTTTTAAGTTTCACAACAAACACACACACAACGGAAACACTGTTTTAACGGGGGAAAATTGCGTGTCAAATTACGCGCGCACACACATGTGGATTACATACATTGTTTTATACCAGTAAGAGACGAGCACTAGGACCCAGCAGGGGAGATATTACCCACATTTCCGCAGCGCAAGAGAGAAAGAAATCATTGTCTCAGTTGTGATCATGTGACGCTCGGTGTCAAAACAAGACGCGCGTGCGTGATATTCGGCACTCATAAACCAAAACTTGCTCGTTTTGCAAGTCACAATAGAGTTGGTAACATAGAAACATTTAATTTAATTCTTGTTAAAAATAATATTTTGTTCACTATTCGATGTTTGATGATATCTCACAATCAGCAGCAGCTTTGTAGCTCACGTTAGCCGCGAACAGAACGACACGGACTGTTCAGAGACAAGGAGTGTTGTTTAAGATGACATAACGTTATCAGATGTGTGTTCTTGCTAAAAGTGCTTCAGTGACTTCAGATTTTTCATGCAGACTTTGGCACTGGTATCCAGTTAGTAACGTCCTTTTTGCCGTCCAGAACTGGGCGGGTCCATGACACTACTCATTATACAGTGGAACCTTGGATTACGAGCATAATTCATTCCGGAAGCTGGCTCGTATTTTATCGTAATTTTTCCATAAGAAATAATGAAAACTCAAATTATTCGTTCCACAGCCCAAAAAATAAATACATAAAAATAATTAATACAATATATGAAGTGAAATGAAAACAAATTTACCTGCACTTTACCTTTAAAAAACATAAAAATGAATCCTGACAGATAAGTGTTTCTGATTGTGCACGCAGGCGCTGTGTTGTGTGTGTGTGTGTTTGTGTGTGTGCGTGGAATTAGCCCCGTCCCTCACCTCGTCTTTTACAGTAAAACTCCTCCTTCACAAGCCCCCCCACCTCGCTTTTTAAGTTTCACAACAAACACACACACAACGGAAACACTGTTTTAACGGGGGAAAATTGCGTGTCAAATTACGCGCGCACACACATGTGGATTACATACATTGTTTTATACCAGTAAGAGACGAGCACTAGGACCCAGCAGGGGAGATATTACCCACATTTCCGCAGCGCAAGAGAGAAAGAAATCATTGTCTCAGTTGTGATCATGTGACGCTCGGTGTCAAAACAAGACGCGCGTGCGTGATATTCGGCACTCATAAACCAAAACTTGCTCGTTTTGCAAGTCACAATAGAGTTGGTAACATAGAAACATTTAATTTAATTCTTGTTAAAAATAATATTTTGTTCACTATTCGATGTTTGATGATATCTCACAATCAGCAGCAATAAGATGAATACATTAATGCACCAGTCAAATGACCGTTCCGTCCCAGAGAGGCGCACCTGCCCTCCACCGTCAATAACAGAGACACTAGGTGATTGCACAACCAGCAATAAGGGATCAGCTGACTTTAAACATGTGAGGAGGAAGCATGGGCATGGGATTGCCTTCGCACTTCCTGTTAGTAGCGGTGTGATTATCCCTGGTTTTCAAAGAAAGTTCAAGGAGAAAATAAAATAGGTATATTACAAATTTGACATACTGTACATGTGTAAGATAATAATATTAACGAGCCATCATTAAACAGTAAATGAGCTCTTGAGGTGTTTTCTCTAA
Source organism: Clarias magur (assembly GCA_013621035.1). Lineage (NCBI taxonomy): Eukaryota > Metazoa > Chordata > Actinopteri > Siluriformes > Clariidae > Clarias > Clarias magur. The sequence continues at coordinate 775,213 of QNUK01000318.1, read as the reverse complement.
CAATCTATAAAATTACTCACTCATTATGATGCTTCATTCGCAAACCAATGAGCTTTTTAATTCCAATCAGCTTTAAGTGAACACTGGGAGCCAAGCTACTGTTCTAGAGACCCAACTATCAAGAAATGATGACTGAAAGTAAATTAGCCTTTTCTTTTATCTAGCGTTTTGTTAGATTTGTTTCTTTACTTTTCTTTCTTATAATTAATTAGACATCAGTTAAAAGTCTAATTAATTAAAAAAAAGAAGGAATTATTTAAAAATGAGCAAAGAAATTTGTAACTTTTTTACTTTTCTGTCTTTATAGTTATTTTTTTATTTTGTAACATCTGCAAAAAGAATGCATTATAAACATGAAATATTTTTTTTATTTGTTTGTTTGCCAGTTTATTTGTTTTCTTCTATTGTGAATTAAACAAGTATAAAAATATATTATATCAATATAAATAATATAATAATTGTATTAATTATAGATAGAAAATACGAAGAAGAAAAAAAAAAAGGTTTAAACATTGTATATTTTGGTTTATTAAAATATTATATAAAAATGCTACACAAATTTGAATGTTTGCAGTGTACATTTAATAATAATAATAATAATAATAATAATAATGAAGTTTAAATGCAGCACTGTTTTGTGGCAGTTTCCTAGCAACCCTGAATATTGTTATATATATGTTTTTTTAAGCAAAAAAAAAAAAAAATGGAGATCTTCTTCTTTACTGTTGCTCGTTGTTTGACAAAGTGATATTTTTAGTATTTGCGTTCATTATCATCAGCAGCAGGATTCTGGGGACCAGTGGATTGCACTTGGTGCTCTAACCATCACGACTAGGGGGAAAAAAAATAAATGTTGTTTTGTCGTTGGGTTAGCTTAATTGTATTGAAGAAATTTTAAGTTTTATAAATAACCGGATACTAATAGTGTTCCAGGTCTGTAATGTTCTCAAATGAACATTTTCCACAAGGTTTTCAGGACAACAACAGCAAGTAAAAAATCCTGCTGGGAGAGTGAGTGCATGCGCTTGCTTTTAGACTGATGAACAGAGGAATGTTATGTACAAATTGCCTCGGAAAACGAGCCAAGTCTCTCTCTCTCTCTCTCTCTCTCTCTCTCTCGTGTTCATACATACAAGTTGGCCAATTTCTGGTTCTGGAACACAATAGCAATTTAGCCCAAGTGCTGCACAATGTCACCTTCCATGCAGAGCTCTAATGTTAGATTCCAGCCCCATCACAGACACCCTGAAGCTGCCCCTCGAGCAGGGGGCTAATGTAGTGCCGATGTTGGCTCGCGGTCGTTTGGCTAACCCCGATGACGACCGATAAACCTGACCTTAGAGCTAAAGCGGGAAGAGGCCGAGCCAAGCCGACGACACCGGTGGCGTTTGTCGCGCGGCCATGCCGTGGTTTCCAGCAGCTGTCACCTGGTCCACTCTGTCAGTGTCAGATGTTATTTTCAAGAAAGCCAGGATGATGTGTTTAGCTCCGGGCCGGACTCGAGTTCATTCATGAGTCATGCGACGCTTCTTTCTGTACGGGGTTCTTCGGTGTCAGGTTGCTTTATTTATTTATTTATTTATTTTTGTCTTGTACAGCTCGAACATTTTTTAACAATCGAATCTGAGCGAGAAATGCATTACTGTGCAGAATTTTAGATGACTTCGATCATATTTTTAAACATTTATACATTCTATAGAAGAGAAATACTGTACGGTACATTGACACGATCCGGATTAAAATGTTGAAATGTGCATTTTTTTTTTTTTTTTTTTTTGCTAGTCAATTATTAACTGTAGGATCTGGAGTTCGGCACAATGCTGAAGGACGGAGTGTTTAAATCTGCTATCATGAAATTCTCATCAACAACACGTCCTGTAGCTAATATTTGCATTCGCTGCTGCTCTCTTGTGAGCCTGGAGGAAGATAAGAAAACCTTTCTATCCATCAGTCTCCATAAGGTGCCCTTTTTCCCTATTATTTGTATAAGGTGAAGTTATTGAAGGCCTTCTTTAGCCCTGTAGTAAACAAAGTGATAAGATATTTCTTTTTAACCTGAAGCCGATGCAGTCTCCATTCTGCTTCGGAGCTAATGCCAGATTGGCTTTTTTTTTTTTTCTTCTTTTTTTTTTCGTAAAAGCCACCAGGAAGCATAATCGTTTTATTGTTGCAATTTAATTTAGGATGATAAGTTTGCTTGCATGAGTACTCTTCAAAATAAAATAAAAAAGAAAATGTAAAAGGACGAGGCGCCTGAAGTCTCGCAGGTCTGAACAATGGCACGCCAGAGTGTTAGCATTAGCGTTAACACGGCGCCCAGTTGTCTGCGTGATAAACGACTGGGTGTGTACGTGTTCCCTTGTTGTTGTTGTTGTTGTTGTTGTTGTCGATGCCGAAATGCTAAAGATTACCCCAGGTGGAGGAGGCAGCAAACTGATCCGTGAGTGATCAGTCTCAGGAGCGAGACGCTAACCGGGTTCAATTAAGATGCACGGAAACTCCGGCTTATTAATCAGTGCAGGGAGAAAAAGTTCACTCGTTAATAGGATGTGTGGTTTTCTTTTTTCTTTTATTACTAAATCCGTTTCAGGTCATGGATCATGGTGTGGTCTAAGGGTCAGGTACAAATGAGGTGTCACCGTGTGGCCGGAGGAGCGGATCATTATTTTAAATGTATGTGTGTGTGTGTGTGTACGGAAAACTGCAGGACAAAGAAAGAGAGAGAGAGAGAGAGAGCAGGCAGGATTTAGAGTTAATCATATAAAACTATACAAATTTCAGGGGGCTATAACTTTTGCATGAATCATATCGAATATTAATATGACTAACCTTCCAGTCAATGAAGTATAGTTAAAGTAAATAAAGTAATTTTAATACACACCATAAGAAATATATTTATAATAGAATTCATAATAGAATTTAGAGACAATTAAAATCGAATTAAAAAAAACAATTTAAAGACAATCATACATAAATACGTACAGTATACATAAACCCCGCCTCCACTTGCCCCCTCCCATCCCTGTTCCCCGTGGAGGTGTCCTCCCTCAGGGACAGCAACATAAGTTGTTTACATATCCAGATGTAGAATTAGAATAGAATAGAATAGAATAGGGTTGCCAAATCTTTTAAAATCCCGCTACAGGATGTATCTAATGCAATGCGTTCGTTATTCAGGTACAGTATGATGTCATTATGCAAGTCCAGGGGGAAACCTCACAATTCTGAAAAATTGTAGAATGCAAAAATGTGCACTTCCTCAAATGATCACTAGGAGCTGGTTCTAAAAGTCAGTCAATTCTTAAAGGAGAGCCTTGTGTTAAATTTACAACAGAAATAAACATGTTTACAGCCTGGTACAATATATATATATAGGTAAAAAAAAAAAACCTCATCAGTTCAAATTGTAGCGACAGCTGCATTTCACGTGTCACACCGCTAGCTGTCTGCTTTGCATCATTTTAGCTAACTAGCTAACTCAATAGGTTGTTGTTTAACTCCACAAGAAATAGAGTTGACATGGGGACGAGGTGTCGGTTACGGGTGACGGGGTTAAGTCAAATGCAAAATATGTTAGCATATAGATGAACATTTTAGCATTTTAGCTAAGTAGAGTATGTTCCGAACAACGTCCAGGCCCTGCTTGTTCCCGCCATTTGCCCGTGTATGGATTAGTGCTCACAGTTGAGCTTGAAAACCGTGAAATCAGGTAACTGAGTACATGTACATCCTTACTGCACTTAAGTACACCTTTACTTCACTGTATTTCTTCGTGATGTCGCATTACCTAACCACAGAGGTGTGCAGCATTTAAAGAGGGGGGTACACCACCTGCTGACTGTTCCGCGTAATTGCATGACGTGCCTTTCCTCCGAGACACGCCCTACAGTATGACGTAACAGGTTATAAGGAATCAGAATTTAGTTGTGTCCAATTCCCACCTCTCTCTAGGGCACTCCCCCCCCCCCCATCAAGGCTACTGCAATCAGTCAGGGAAGGCTGAAGACTGTCATGTGTTTCTTGAGCCAAGTGACACCAACCTGCTTCGTCTTATCCTCTTCTTCCGTTTGCATGAGTGACCGTCTTAGAGCCGTGATTGATCCAAGAGTGCAGAATGTCTCCCGTCCCTACCTCTATCTCAGGCCGATGGTTGCGGGGAGCTGCGGCATCACCCGGGAATCGAACTCGCGACCTCCAGATGATAAGGCGAAACGCTTTACCGCCGCGTCACTCGGGGGCCCAAAGGGAACGGTTTTTAACTATGATAAAAGGTCACTATGCGTTAATACAAGCACTGTGTATTTAAAGGTGAGCGCGTCTCCACTCTTACTCAAGTACGCAAGTTAATGAGGGATATTTGCCCTCGGGAATCTCTAATTTTACTGAAGTTCTGGTCTGTGCACTTTGCCCACCTCTGCACCTCACGGAGGCTTTCGTCCAGTTCATTTCATACACTTCATGTTCATGTCACATGTACGATACAGTACACTTTATAACATTCTGAAACCCAAAAGTCTTCCTCATGCCCGGTGTGATAGGTCTCCTCAGGATACGAAAGAACCTGGCGATGAGTCATGTGCATTAGGTGGCACCTTGCTTATAAAGAAGCAGATATGTTTATTGCTTGCTATCAGTCTATGAATAATTGAATACCCCGAGGCCTTAAAAACAAGAGGCGAAAATAAAAAAAAGTGCATCAATAACCTGCTTTTGAAGGGAAAAATAGAAGATAGAGAATTTACTGCTTTAGTGTCTCACTTGATATGCAGTATACATCATAAGCGCCGGGTCTGCTCCGGCACTGATGTGGCTCTGCGATGAGGATTTTTAGGATGAAACATGATGTTTTTATTTTCTAATTTACTGCACATGATGGAATAACTTACTTCTGACGGCTCGTGGTAATCTTCGACCTCACAAAAGGCATCGATTCTGTTCCTTCCATCAGCCCGTGTCAGTGTATCGTTAGTATGGTGTGAAAGAGCTCGTAATCGCACCCCTGACCGCTGGATCTGGCAGATCATTCGGAAAATCTCTTTTTTTTTTTTGTTATAATGCTTGACTCCAGACCGAGGATCATACTCTGGGTAATATTTCAGACTATATCGGTATACAAACAGTACATCATCCTTAAAAACATACTGTCGTTGTCAGGTGGTGATATTCTCGGCGAGAGCTCGGGCCTCAACCGTTCGCGTGAATTCTGTGACGGAGACAAATCGTCCGGGCTGCTGAAGGTCTTTCCGGGTTCAGTATATTTAGCGTGGTAAAAATCTCCCATGGTACCAGCAGACGTGCGAGAACATGCCGTTAATCATGCGAATGTATTATTTTTTCACACACACACACACACATAGACCAAACTCTTCATGGCCCTTAGCCACTATGCTGCTAGGATTTAATTGCCGTGATAACTCGGTGACTCTCTTACATCTCTTGTGTCTCGAAACACAACAAAGCCATTCAGATTGTGACCGTGGGCGACCAGCACAGTGCTCCTGCTTAACGTGAGCCCACGTTTTTCAAATGCCATGACCCTACCGGGAATTCGCGCTTGGGTGGAAAAGACTAGCACGGGCTGCTTCTGATAGGACGAGAGCCTGTTTCGGGCAGCCAGACAAGGACCTCGATTCATACATCAGAGACGGGAAGAGCTGCAGAGGGTTCTAAGATCTCGCAGCCATTCGATCTCGCAGCCCGTCTAATGAAGGTGCTCGGCAAAGCGAGCCAGCCAGCGCCTGCGTTTTATCACATGGCGGGATATCAAGGACTTCGGGCAGACAAGCTAAGGCGGCATGGTGGGACGGGTGTGCTCTTAGAGCCAAGCGGTCCTGGTGTGCCTGGCAGATACCTGGGCACGGGTCATCCAAGGCAAGAGTGGAGGGGGAGAAGAGTGAGTGGATGATTGTTTGTTTGTTTTTTTGTAATTGTAATTCCAGCACGAGGTCAGAATGTTACCTGTGGGTAGAGGGTGAGAGGGGTATGGGTGCACAGGCGCCTTGTGGCTTAACACAAAGTCTCAAGAAGGAACGAGACTTTGTGTTAAGCCAGGTCCAGGTGTGTACAGTAGCTTTGCAAAAAATTTGCTTGCAAATTTTTATGAATCTAAGTTGTGAACTGTTGCAAGATCCTGGACACAGTAACATCACCATGTAAATAAATCTGACAATTTACTAAGATACTGAATAACGAATTCCATATATGTGTTTCGGATAAAAGGGAACACACACCAACGTAAGAAAGAATGAACTTTCCGGCAGGAACTTTAACGCTGTATGAAAGCGTCAATGTTGTCTTGGGAGTAAAATTTTTTTTTTTTATGCGCTTTGCCCCGTTTACCCGAAGCGATCGCCACAACAGATCATGTGACCCACAAGATCTAGCACAGGTTTAACCCTGCATGCACATCCTGTCGCAACCCTCCCATTTCCTCACTGGGCTTGGGACTGAAACTGCATGAACCGACTGGGTTGTCTGGGGAGTAGGGTTAAGGGCAGGGGTGGGGCTCGAACCCCTGACCCTCCAATCGGCTACCGGAACTCTGGAATAACATAACCTGATGTTGGTTTCTTGCCAATTTAATGGTTTAGTAAATGTCAGTATTTTTTTTTTTTTTTTTTACTCGGAGGAGATACAGCATGTGTGTTGTTGTGTGTGTGTGTGTGTGTGTGTTTACTTCCATCAGCAGCAGGTTCTCTGGTGGACCAGCGGATTGCAATCAGTGATCTCAATCTCAAGACCAGGGTGCGTCTGGCGTCTCTCCGATATGAATCCGACTTCGGCGCCGTATTATTAAGCCGTCGCTGTGTGAATCCTTCTCATTATTTTCCAGATGCAAAGCTCTTACAGGCTACTTGTGCTAAAACACAATTTTGTCTTCCAAACTCGGCGAGATTGGCTTCCACAGATTTAACACATGCTCTCCAGACACACTCATTTACACACAATCAGTTCGCGAAATGGCTTTCAAGCTGCAGTAAATAAAGTTGCGGGCGCTAAATTAACCGCTTTGCATAGACGCCAGCCTTCGTTTTACAGTTAGTTTGTTTATTTATTTATTTATTTATTTTTTTCTTTAGGAGAAACTTCTCAAATTGCACAATCATAGTTGAAAACACATCTGATATTCCGCTTACTCATTAGACAGAGACTCTTGTGAAATCAGATCGCGAGTCTTTTGATCATATTTACAAATGTGGAATTCAGTGACATTAGTTTAATAAGTGCTGATAAGAGAAATGTGAAGCGTTGCATGTTAATTAATAGTTTTTATTACTAAGTCCATACCGTAGGAAGTGTGAAAACTAGCGGCTTTGCAGAGAGCTAAATAAGACTCATGCTGTTATAGGGAAATAATCTCTGAGACATTGTTTAGCCATTAGTATCATGTTGCTCTCTCGTAAAAACATACACGGTACACTGCCGGTTAATATTGTGAAACGTCTTTGTATAATAATAATAATAATAATAATAATAAAAAAAATATTAAGAATTAATTTCTGTTTAAAAGCACTGACACTGGAGACTCCTTCCATACAATCATGTAATATCACACTCGCGCTCATGCTGTTGTACTGAATATCAGCATCATCAGTGCTGATATTCAGCACAACAGCACGGCCTCGTGTGTGATATTGCGTACATACGGTACAACAGTTCCACAAGCGCTATTTATTATCAACGGATTATCAACATATCCTTTCAGACTTCATGTGGAATTGCGACTGGCGGAGCTGGTGATCTACAGTTAGTGTAACGAACAGGGATGAAAGTGCTTTTAAGTTCTTAGCGGTTCTCTGTTGCTGCTCCAGGTGAGGAGAATAAACCATGGAGGTGGTGGACAGTCCTGAGAAACTCGCCAGATTTACTTTATACAGTATATTTCCACTTATTACGTCCGGGTTCTGGGGTCGAATCCCAAATGGAAAGCTAGTGCACTATGTAGGGTGTACGATCCCTTGTTCCACACACCCAGTAGTGCCCTTGATCAGGGGTTCGAGAGGGATCTGGGAGTCGGCCTCGTGTTAGACGCTAGTTAGCTTTATGGCTCTTGGTAAAATAGCACGGACGTTTCAGAAGCGATGACCGCGGAGACGGCGTGTTGTTAACGTTACCAGATGTGTGTTGTTGCTGAAGGTGCTGGGTGTGAATGTGGGTTTTGGCAGGCAGACGGTACTGTAATGTGCGATGCCTACTGCACATTATAACCGCTCATGGGATGTCTCTCATCCGGTCAGATCGCTTGGTCAGAACTAGCCGATGTATAATCAAGAACACAGATCCTAAATGAATGTAATTCGACCCGGTTAGAACCTGCATTTTTTTCCCCAGAATTGCTCGAGGAATATCAAGAGGCAGATGTTGTCGATTTTTTCCAGGCTGGTGTTCGGCAGCTCCGCGTGTTTGCTTCGGGTTTGTAGTGACCGGAGCAGAGGTAGGAGAATGAAGTGCGCTCTGATAAAGGTCAGTTGATTTGCTGCGCTCTGACAGATTCGGCGTGGTACGCTTGAGCTTGAAATGTTATTTCCCAGAGACACAGTTAGAGACACGAAACTCCCACTCATGCTCGGTGTGATGAGCGCAGTCATTCTTAGTGCAGTCTCATGTTGTCGTACGTTTGCTTTTTTTCCCCTTTAATCTCTTCAGGCCACAGTGTCCCACACACATATAAAAAAAAAAAAAAAGAAGTACGCTCTATTGTGCTACATTTTATGTCTCATGCTTAGTTTACAGGTCTCGCCTTGACGCCGGTTATGCAACAACAAAACGCTTTATGAAAAATCTTGCTCATAACTGAAATAATTGTCAGTCCAGAGCAAATGTTCATGCGTCTCAACTCGTAAAACTCAAGGCAACACAGCATTGGTCAGTGATCGATTTCAAAGCAACCAGCCGTTTATATAGAAGTTCTGCAGGTGTGGGGCGACAGGGGAGGCGTCAGATATCGGAATGAATTTTGAATTTGAATTTTCGGATATGACAAGTAGATCTAAAGTTATCGGAACGTACATTTTTAACACTAATGATTTTATTATTATTATTATTATTATTATGATTATTATACAGAAACAACCATAAAAACATGTGATTATATGTTTCTTTGCTTATGAAAAAGCAAAAAACATGGCACAAATAAACGCTCGCCAAATAAACGCTGCATTTTGCAAAGTGAAACCGCGTGCCGATGTGAGCAGCTTTATTTCAGTCCTGAATTCACCACCACATTCCAGCTGTTCATGGTCAAAAAAGCATGATTTTTCAAACTATTATTAAAAAAAAAAAACACTTCATGTGAATTCTGCGCTTTGTGGGGATTCATGCGATGAGCCATTTTCTCAAGGCAAGATTCTTACGTCGATATAAAAAATTATTATTATTGTTTTTTTAGTTTCTTCATTCGTGCCGTTCCTGTTTCGTTGGACATGGACATGCATCAGCATTTTAGTCCCCTCAATTAGCATTTACTTACATCTGAATGGCGAGCTACGCGCGGGGGCCGGACTTCCGACGCGTGTAGAGACGATAGAACTATTCAACTTCAACATTGATGACATACAGTACGTCCGTTTAACATTGATTTAATAACAAACTAAAAAAAATTATTTGCAAATGGACTATTTGGAAAGAAAATCATCTACTGTTTATGCATATTATTTTCTGGGCTGCTTCAATATAATTTCATTTACAAAAACACTTGCAAAGAGGAAAAAAAAAGTCATCGGCATCGTCGTCGATGCTGTCGACCCCTAAGGTTATTAAAATGAGATAAAATCCATTTCATCATTGTGCTTGTAAACAGGAAATGCCATCCTACGTTGCACAAACCTGACTCCATATATATTTGTTAAAACATAGTAATGCGGAAAAAAAAAAAAAAAAAACCTGCAAAAAATGCTTTGTGTTTAATTTAGGGTTAAATTCGGCTAAAAGATTCGTTTTTATCATTTGCACAATTCAATAATTTAAGACGTATAAGCTGATAAATCAATGACCTTGTTTAGATTTTTTTTTTTCCACCTTCCCTATTGCACTCATGGGACGTCGCGCTCACTGCTCTATTTATCCCATAGAATTTGTATTGCACCTAGTGGCCAGAAATGGAACTGCAGCATGCGTTACGCTCCTCCTGTTCTGTTTGATTGCCTTTTGTGTGTGTTTTTTGGAATTGTACTGTAGTTCGAATGGGTGATTTGCTAAAAGCTGGCAACCCCATTTCATACCATCTACATCTAGGCATTTGGCAGACGCCCTTATCCAGAGCGACTTACTTTTTTATTTATTTATTTATTTTTTTTTATCTCATTACATCCGAGCAATTGAGGGTTAAGGGCCTTGCTCAAGGGCCCAACAGTGGCAACTTGGTGGTTGTGAGGTTTTGAACCTGGGATCTTCTGAACCCACACACCCAGCCTTAACCACTGAGCTACCCCTGTCATAATATTCTCTCACCTGCTGGTGTACCTGACGTTGTTAAATTTTCAGTTCATCTTGAGTTCATTCTGTTCATTAATGTCAACACTTTTTTTTTTTTTTTTTTTGCATAATGCGACATAATCACATTCACACGCAGTATAACTTATTCTCCGTCGTTTAACGGCCGTTCACTGGATAACATATGGAATAATTGCTCACACACATGATGCGTTTGAGGAATCAGACACAGATTTCTCACTTCGGAAACCATTTCCCTAATAACGCCCGTACGCTAATTCGAATCTTCCCCGGCGCGCTAATCTCTCGAGGTGAAATTAATTGTAAGTAGCTGGTCTAATGCTAATTTGCTTCGTCAGTGTGTTTGTGTTGGTAATCCTTAGCAGGCCACCGCTTCGTCATTAAGAGGACAAACTGTAGCCGTCGAGAATAATGCGGCGCGGCTTAATGGGAAGAGGTCTGCAAGATCCTGTTGTTTTTATATACGGGGTTGTGTTTAACCGCGGCTTAAACAGTCTCGCGGGGAGATTTTTTATTTATTAATTAATTTTTTTTGCCTCGACTCCTGCCGTGTTTTTTGGTTAGTGCAGAATAATTTCCGACTAACTTTCTTGCACTTCCTTTTTTTTTTTTTTCTTTTTTCGGAAGCACATTTCCTAATTGTGAACAAAGCGACGGATTGATGGATGCAAGTGCGTGAAAATCAGTGAATCGGTGTTAATATTCCAGACGGGATGCAGACAACATGATGCATAATGAGCAAGAAAACAAGAATCGACAAGATTACACAGCGACACAAAATGCATGAGGTTATTAATAGAAAAAAACAAACAAACAAACAAAAGGGATGAGGACAGAACGCGGAGACACAATTTGAAAAACGCACAGATGACAGGACGGGGGGGGGGGGGGGGGGGGGTGGGGGGGGGGGACGAGATCCAAATCGAGGCGAAGGACGCGGACGGGAATTTAAACGGACACGGGACACAAACAGGAGTCGTCGTGGTGAGACGAGGAAGACGCGCGCGCGCGAGAGAGAGAGAGAGACGGACGGACGAGCGGATAAAGAGCGGAGGAGAGATCAGCGCGGGGGTCGGACCAGGGTGAAGTTTCATTGGTATGCTAAACAGGTGGGGAGAAGCTGTGAACGCTGTGTGGTCATGCAGAATGAGAGCAGGGAGGGAGCCGCGATCGAGTCTCGGCCTGAATGCAGAGACGGATATTTGAAGAGCTTTGCTTGTGGATTTCATCAGAAGCTCACAGGCTTGACATAAACAGATGCGCTCGATGGACAAAACAGGCTTTCACCGATATTTTTGCACCGAAAGCTTTATTCTGGATTTGTTTCTTCTGAAAAAGCATTTCTATCTTTTCAGGCCTCGGGAGGAAGAAAGAAAAAAAGTTACAGATCCGTGTGTGTTTAGATTATTTATAATTGAGTGAATCAGCTTTTAGTATGAAATGCAGCACTCCACATCACTACAGTTTTGGTGTTTTTTCTGCTTAGAGCATTCTGTTTTTATTCCCCCCACCACCACCACCACAGACACACACATTTTTGCCCCAATTCCCATCCAGCTCTCCCTGTTGTATAATGGCGACCATTCAGACAGGGTAAAGACTGAGACCATTTACCAATGCACTTAAAACCATCATCACAGTGCAGCGAAACACAAACAGAACTAAGGCCTCGTTCGGACCAAGTCCGATAATTCGCATATCTACTGTAGATTGGAATCAGTTTGGAATCAGATGTAGTGTGAACGGTAAAAAAAAAAAAAAAAAAAAACACCCACTCTGATTTTTTGCAAATCCGACCTGAAGCACATCCAGAGGTGGTTTGAAATCAGATTTTCTGGATTCCTAAAGATGCATCTCAGTCTGGACGCTCTCGCCACTCGAATCAGATTCGAAACAGTCCGTCTGTAATGTCACTTGCAACTTCCAAATTGTGATAAGGGACGTTTATCCATGGTTGAAAAACACGCAGGGAGATGATAAAGAAATGGAGATAAAAAAATTTAAAAAATCCTTTATGAGATTGTGGAACATCACCGCTAAATATGTAAAATGCACGCCCCTTGAATTTGGAAATGGAGAGCAACAGTCCTTGGACAAAGTGAAATGTCTGGTCAGGCATGATTCGAAAAACTGCGCGTGGGGACGCATCAGTCCAAGCAAGGCTCGAGAGATCGTACAGGAACAGGGTGATACATGGGGTAATATCGAGCTGTATGCGAGCCTTTGGCATCGTTACCACGGCAACCGACGACGTGTAGGTCGACAGTGTGTCAGATTTTGGGCGTCCAGTCCGAATCGAATCCGATCTGACCGATTACAGATGTGGACAGTGTGGACGGTCTGATTGGTCAAACTAGACTCTACGTCTGTAGCCTGAACCCGAAGCGCTATCCGCCCTCTTCCGCATACGTGACCTCACACGCAGCGACGATTGGCTGGTGACGCAACGACTGCCCAAAAAGAGACAGGATGCCCCTCCCACCCACACATCACCGCCCTCCCATGTGCTCCCTGGGACTCGAGACAACTAGAGACAGCCGTGGCTCTCAGAAACGGGATTCATGGTTCGTTTTTGAAGCTCTTAAAGCGCCAGCTCGCAGCTTTCTGACGTCTTCAGAGCGCTTACTGTTGGCTGGTCCACAATCTTGAAGCTTGAACGCTAAATCTAATATATTAAAACCGACCTTTAAAAAACACACTTTTTTTTTTTCATGAGAAAATGAGCATCTTAGCCTGCGTTATTTGCGTCATACGGTATACACATACACATACTGCGTCCGTGTTTTCGACTGTACTGTATGTTCACCGTCTCTCCTCTTTGCTTTAAGCCTGTTCTAGAGATTTCTGCCTTAATCTGGGTACAGGCCTGAGTTTAGCCTTGCATAAGGAAAGAAATCGCACACGGCGGTATTCAGGCTTGTGCGGAAGTCACACACAGGAAGCACGCGGCTAAGAATAAAGTCGTTTCTCGTGTACAATACAGAATGCAAGGACAGCCGAGACATTGTTTTTTATTTTTTAACAAAAAACATAGAAAACAAAACGTAACGCCTTTTAAGATTGTTATTAACTGTAGAAATGGTGGAGCAGATCAGTCTGCTGGTCCAGTACACCGCTAATAACTTCAGCGATTAATAAAAGCATGCACACACATTACAAATTCAAGGCTTTTTTTTTTAAAAAAAGACTTGCATTAAATTATCATTAAGACTTGCGTGCAGTATGGCTACCTATCTGCTTCACATCAAAAACAGCAGATACGTACAGTATGGTATGATGTGTTTTTTTTTCTTTTTCTTTTCCATTAAAAAAAAAAAAAAGTCTTCCCTTTTGAAGTTAATACTACAAAGTAGCAGCGCGCAGCCATCAATCAGTTCCTGGTGCTGGATTAAGTGTTGTCCTATCGGCTGAATAAATATACATCGAAAGAAATCACGATTAAAATCGATCATCCAAATCACCGATCCGCAGTAAGGTTTAAATATCTCAGCGGAAAACGTTTACATGAATGTCGCATCTTGAAATCGGCTCTCCAGAATGGAAATCCAGTTATCACAGAAAATAAACAAACAAACAAATAAATAAAAATCCTGTGCCACTCGTACAGAACCGACGAACCTCCACCAGCCGGGCGGAGATGCTAAATCAGACCTCGGCTAATGAGGCTTACGCTAACAACCCGTATTTTCAGCTGTGCCCGAGCCGTGATGCTATTTCGGACGTGTCGCGGTTTTTCCTTAAGCCCCAGGCAAGCCGTCGTCATCGGCTCGTGTAACACAGAGTCTCCTCCAGGTCGCATGTCTCTCTGTCTCTCTGTCTCGCCTTCTGTCTCCCTGGGGCCCTCATGAGTCCCATGTGATTCGCGATCGGGCTCCTGCACGTACAGAACTGTACGTCCTCCTGCTTGTTTACTCCCTGACATCCTGGGAGACTTGTCCTGCGTTATCCTGACGTTGATAATGTATACGCACCCCTAAAGCCCACGCTGTAGCCCGATCAAAGGGGCCATGAAGAGAGAATTAAAAAAAAAAGTTTAAGAGTTGGAGTCGCGCGTTCCCGGGGTGCGAGCTGGAGCCCGTGCGTCCCGCAGGAGTGCGTTGCGCTGACAGACCTGCATCATCGAGTCATCAGCTGCGGCTTGCTGACGGCAATTTATTTGATTGCGATCGATGCGGTTCTTGCTGCGCACTCATTTCTTCCCCGACCTCCGAGCAGGCCAAATGGAGGTCTAATGAACAGCTATTAGCTTTTTTTCTCTTTAAAAAAAAAGAAACGAAGGCGTCCTTAATCCAAACAGCCCGAGCTCAGGTTTTCCAAAAGCGTCTTTGTTTACCTTCAAGAGGACGAGCGCTCGCTCCGGCACAGGAGTCCCGGACTGGAACGTCTCTTTTTGAAACGTCCACGACGATGTGGACGAATTTATCCATATCCAGGTTTTGAAAAGAGAAGGAAATTCAGATCTGCGAGAATAGATTCTGATAATGAATCCCAGAACTTCTCGCTAAACAGGATTAGAGACTGAAAAAGCGCACGCAAAGAAAGAGCATTAATAAAGGATATAAAGAAACCGAGGAGCAAAGTCAGAGCACAAAAGCTATAAGGCTCGTTCAGATCTCAGAGGCTTTGACAGGTGTGCGTTTTTTTTTTTTCTTTCTTCCTCTCAACCTCATAGCAGGCCGGCGTCCCTAATTAAGTAAGAATAATCATCGGTGGATGGAAGCGTACTGGTGCATTATTCAAAACGAAGGCCGTCACTGTGCCATTTTATTGAACACCTGATTATTCTCAGCGGGCTTGTGGGATTTAATGAAAGAAGTCCAAGGCACATTCCAATTTTTTTTTTAGGAAGAGATAAACACGAGGGTTTCTGGCGATGTGGCGGCTCGCGGAGGAAGAAAAGTGTTTAGTAGTCATGATAGAAATAAAAAAAAAAAAACAGGAAAAGGAAAATGTCCTAGTGCTGATCATTTTAGCGAATGAAAAAATGGATGATGAAGATAATAATAATAATAATAATAATAATAATAATGTTGTTAGTCTTTCAGCTGTGTCGCCACACAGCAGACCATCTGATCTGCACAACAACTTGGCACAGGTTTTATACCGGATGCCCTTCCTGACACACCCCTCCCATTTTACCCGGACCTGGGACCGTCACAGCATCCAGTGGCTGGGGTTTGGGCATCGGGTGGGAATCGAACCTGGACCTTTCGCATGGTAGGCGAGAAACCTACTACTGAGATACCAATGTCCCTGATGAAAAGAATAATAATCATCATCATCATCGTCATCGTCATCATCTGCATTTCTTAATGAATCAGTATTCTGCCATCTACTTTATATAAATAAAAGAAAAAAAGGTTTTGTCTGAACGTTGGTGAGAACTCGCTCTTTCTTACGCTTCATACATCGTAGGACCCGAAACCAGCCTCAGAAAATCTCGGTCCATCTACACGTTTGTCTTTCTGACTGTACGTCTGTCCAGACAGATTTCGTCATAGCATCCCACAAAACTGTCTGG
The DNA here is from genome assembly GCA_013621035.1 of Clarias magur. NCBI lineage: Eukaryota > Metazoa > Chordata > Actinopteri > Siluriformes > Clariidae > Clarias > Clarias magur. The sequence goes on along the minus strand of QNUK01000318.1, from coordinate 759,240 downwards.
ACAGAATTTAATGGAACTTTAGCTGGGTAATTTGCCTGAAGTTTAACCTGCACCGTAAACGAAATCCAAATTTGTGAGTAGAAGTGAAGGTATGAGCAGATACAGTATGTGTCGGATTACAAACCGCACGTTTCGACGTTGTTCTGTGCATGCGTCCAACCGTGGGCGTGTCCTAAAAGCTGCTAATGCGCTCCTGTCTCGATGTAAACAAACACCTGCAGCAATAGATATTAATGAGAAAAGATAAAGTGAATATTTTTACTTTCAGCGCTGAAGTGGTTTAAGTGAATTTTAACACGCCGGAGTCGTTTTAAGACGAAACTTCATCTTTATCCGATCGACTTTTTCCATTTCTCATCTGTGATTCTCTCTCCGATGACCGAACAGCGAGTGTGTTTGTCTGAGCACCAAAGAAGTCCAACTTAGTGTAAACAAGGCGTCAGATACTCGACCTTACAGAATGTGATTTCTGTGTGTTAATAAGTGAGACAGAGAGTTCTGCTGTACAGAGACACACACACATGGACGTGGACTTCAACCTCTAATAATAATAATAATAATAATCATAATAATATCATAATAATAATCGTAACAACAATAATAATAATAAAAATCATAATAATCATAATAATAATAATAATAATCGTAATTAATAATAATTAATAATAATAATAATAAATAATAATAATCATAATAATAATCGTAATAATAATCATAATAATAATAATAATCATCATAATCATAATAATAATAATAACAATAATCACTCATTACATTAAAGGTCAACAGATTATTTTTAGCTTTAACCTTTTAACTATTTCTACAAACTCTTTTCCCTTTAAATGATGAGCACTAATGCTAGATGTTAGATCATATTTGTACTTTGTAAAACGCCGGCTAAATCATCTCCACCGTATTTATCCTGTATATCTTACATTAATCCATATCTTCGGGACGGGCATATGGTGAAGCGGCAGCACAGATCGGATAAGGCGCTGGCGATTACTTTGAGCTACATAAAGATAGAAAAGCATGTTGAATCCGCAGCAGATAGGCGTGCGTGCTCGGTCCTTAACAAGTTGATTGATGCAATTAATTAAGCCCATCTGCGCTTAATTAATCCTTAATGGTTCGTTTCAGTTCAAGTTACACGCCAGCTACAGATGCTACAGGAAATACTGTACACTCGAAGGTAACGGGAGGATTTAAAATCATTTTTCTTCATCTGTTTCACATAAAACTTCCCGATAACTTCCTCTTTAACACCAGATGATGCGGATGCTGATGCAGACCGAACATTACCCAGGATGCGCGTAAGAGATGAACAAAGGACTGTCAGTAACCGTGTGTGTGTGTTTATCATGGCCTTTTTTTTTTTATTTCTTAAAGGAGAAAGAAAAATGTTCTCTTAGAATCTTAAAACTCTGATTTGACAGTGCGAGCAGCAGGAGAAGACAAAAGAGGTATAAAAAGAGAAACACCATCTCTTGCTGGATCATTTCTACAGTAAACAATATAACAGGAGGATTTTATGAACGTTTTTTTTTTTTGCTCTTCTTTAATACGCCCAGGGTGGGACGTTACATAACCCTAAACCACAAAACGTCCCAGAAAATAAATCTAAAGAGCTAAAAATAAATATATACAATATAAATACATCTGAGGTTTTAATACTGTAAGTGCTCTGTTTACCAGGCGATGCATCCTGGCGCTATTTCAGATCTAAAGGACAAAAAAAACAAACAAAAAAAAAACACAGGAGTGTATCAGTTAGATTGAGGTTTCAATAAAACCACACTAGAGTATAAATCACGCGTCCGTATTAAATGCATATATGTGAATGAATTAACAGTACGATCACTTTAAAGTTCATAAAAAAGGTTTGATGTTTTCTAGGAGACGATGCTCAGGACCAGAAAGAATTATCTTTAGAAACAGAGATAGGAATAATGATTTCTTGTTAATTTCTTGTTAATTAAGCAGATGATCAGGTGATCTGTCCAGGAAGTGGCACGTTTTCTTTATAAAAGAAAAAAAAGTGTAAAGTAATGAAAAAAATGGCACAAATTCATTTAACAACACCATCATTAATTAGCTTCTTATAAAATAGCACTTGATCCAGCACATCCTATTATTCAATATTTAGCTTTTTTTTTTAATTTTTTTTTATTCATATAAAAAATGATTTATATCCAATATATAATAATTAATTATCAATACGGAGATAAAAATCCGGGAATGAAATTGTGACTAAAATAGCCACCACAGTTATGATTTCATAACCACATTATGTTATTAGTTGTGTACCGTACACAATTATTTATATACTGTATGTTGGATATAAAGTTTTTTTTTTATCTAAATACAAAACAAACACACAAACAAACAAACAAACAAACAAAAAAAGGTAAATACTGAATATTAGAATGTGTTGGATCAAGTGCTATTTATAACAAATCTTAATAATGATGGTGGATGTTGTGTTGTTAAAATAAACTCAAATTTCAGTGATTTAATCTAATATAGTACATTATTGCATGAATTGATTAATTATTATAATATATTATATTAATAATATATTTGATTGTGTGGATGCTGGAGAGGAAATTCTACATCAATTTTCTTTTAAAATGTTAAGTTTATACACATTTCTATCATTTAGCTATAATTAAAAATATAAATTTACTAAGACCTCTGCTTATGGCTCATGTTTGTATTATTGTTTTTTATACTGTAGTATGAACTGTTGGCGCTGCTCAGATGGAGGGAATAGTCGGGGTAATCTTGGCCATAATTTTGCTAAACTATGGTGGAAATAATTGATACTATTTTATTCATTTCTGGCTCGTTGTCAGAAATGAATAAACTTTTTGGTATTTTTGGAATGAAGTACTTACTACAATGTCACTGCGTCTGAATAACTAGACTGCGACATGTGCAGTGCTTTTCATCACGACGTGATGGCGTTGAGGAACCGGATCCAGTATTTATGCTGAATTCTCTGAACGTGACCTGTCGCCATAAACGCGGTGAGCACCAGAAGAACGTAATACGAACTCAGTGCATGGACCTACTGTACCATGGTCACAGCACAAGCCTGAAGAGGGCGCTGTGAGAATTGATGGCGCAGCAACGAAATGACGTCCCAGTGGCGACTCGGTCAGAGCGCTATCCGATCTTTCCCGGCTGTAACGCGCTCGTAGCACGTCAATGACGTCGCTAATTGGTGTTAGTTACACTGTTACCTGGTAAATGCTAGGTCTTTCTACTTTGTTCCTGCCAAGTTGTACAAGTTATTATGAAGTTCACTCAATTGTTTTGGACCGTGGCTCAGCGTGACGAATTTTGACTAGTTTGGACTGGGCTGCTATGAATGTTAAATAACCTTCTCCTACATACTGTATACTCAAACTCAAGGCATGAAGGAGTTGAAACTCTACACAGCACTGGATCTATTGTAGACTTCATGAATATCTTTTGTACTGAATATATTTCTGTCTAATTGCCCGAGCCATTAAAGAAAAAAGAAGAAAAAAAAAAATTCTGTCCGACCCTGTTACCGACAGCTGGACCCTGATTTTATTTGAGAAATACGACTTTATCTGCTGCCGCACGTTCCTCCCTCATTTCAACACTGTAGCTTTAACCTGCGCTGTTCCAGGTTAGATAATGTCATCTCCCCTTTTTCCCTTCAAGCCACCTTTTAAATTTCAATTATATAATATATATATATATATATATATATATACTGTATATGAGGATTTTAATTTTATTTCATTTTATTCTTTTTTTTTTCTTTTTGCACCCTGAGCAGTCCCTCTTTTGTGTGTCGCTCTACTCCGTTTCATTAAAGAACTTCTAAAGTGAATTTTGGCAGGGAGGGAACTCAGCAATAATTGCCAATACTTTGCACAAAAGAGCTCCATCTATCAATTTGTGTCATAAAAAAAGAAAAAAGAAAAAAAAAGTGAAACACTTTATTATCCGGCCAAAGTTGGGAGTGCTTGAGGATGAAGTTTCGTGTAATTTGTCTTCATCAGATTCCCGCGGTTTCAGAAGCATGCACGACTCGACTGAGATTTCTTCCAAAAAAAGAAGAAGAAGAAAAAGAAAAAAACCCCGTTTTATGAAGTCAGACGCATCCAACAACTCGACGCTCATCGCTAACCGTAATGATCGTCTCCAAAGCTGTACGTCAACTAAACACGACTTCAGGGTAGAATTGTGTCTCAGTACATAAAAGTAATTATCTAAAAGTATTCAGTAGCCACTGGTCCATTACACAAACTTCATTTGGAGTAGATCTTTTTTTTTATTGTTTATGCAAATTAGGTTTGATTTTTCTAAGCGGGCCAGGAAGAAATCTATTGATCCGTGAGTAACCATACAAACAGAGTAAAATCAGCAGTATTGTCTCCTTCTCTTCACTTTTGCTTTCATTTTGCAGGATATCAGATGTATTCAGTATTTATTGAGGAACATTTAAAAGGTTTATATAGAATTTAACAACCTTATAAAGATTAAACCACCTTTTCATATTAACGCTACATATTTATTTGTTGCTAATAATTATCATTATTTTATAATGATACCAATAAGGAACATCGTCCCATTCATTAGCAAAGAATTTTCTTTTCACGAAAGATTTTTTATTTTTTTTATGTTTCTTTTTAAACAGAATAAAACGAGTAGCCGGTAAATTCCCGCTAATAGGAAGCTACTGCCGCGGAGAGACTACTTAGCGTTTAATTGATTTCAAAGTGCTTTAAGTGGCGAGAATTTATAATTCGAACCACCAACTTTGGCTGTTTTGCAGCGGCGCTGAATGAGAAGCGTAGCTGAAAGCCGCACTCACTCACTCACTGTACCTCCATTAGGGAAAAGCCGACACCTAAAAGAGACGTTGCTGCGAGGCATCTGCCATCGTTTATCTGTTTCCACAGCCGGAGTCATCCGAGGGGAATATTGACGGGTCCCTGACATCATTAGGCGAGACAGGAGTTTGTCACCGAGAGCAAACACAAGGCTGATCTTAGTGACACTGTTGGTGTGCTGAAAGATTATAAAATTTGCTTACAATAATGAATTAATAATTAAACTACAACGTAATTAATGCAACGGCTTTAATGCTTTGGAAGAAGAAATGAACTTCAAACATTAAGCACATAAAATAAATCCAGCTAGATAGAGTACTCTGCTAATCCTTAAGGGAAATCGTACAGTATAATCAGTCTACTAGTATATATTCCTGTTACATACGGTAGTACTGTGTGAGTTTAGGAGGATTTGTTTATTTACTTCTCATTTTATTAACTGGAACTGACTGGTCTCTGACTTGCAACTGTATATTTTTTTTTATCATAGAGCAGAATGACATTTAAACTATGCCGCCTGGAAAAAAAAAAAACAGCCAAAGGCTGGGACAAAGAACTGACTTTGGTGTTCAAGTCAAACTGGGACTTGCGATGGGATTTCAGCTTTGCTTTTCACGTCCAGCTCTGTCGGACGTGAAACAGACGGACCAATCATGAGATAACTTCCTCCAGGTGAAGCCATAATCCTGCTTTTCCCTCTCCCATATATCTTAGAAATGGTTCTATACATCATCATACGAACTCTGGCCGCACTTACGCTTTCTATTAAACGTTATTTTCAGAAGCTTATTAAATGTATTAAACTATCCTTGTTCGGGGGGTAAAAATGACAACTGTGGCAACCCTGCCATTACCAGAATTTTTATAGAGTATATTTATATAGTACTTCCTAGTTTTGGCCACTAGGGGCAACAACTCTAAAATTGTAGCGAGATCCAAATAAACGAACAAATCGCGTGATCAGCCTTATTCCTGTCAAATACATTTTTTAAAATCATAAACCAATCAAAAGAGATCATTATTATTATTTCAGTGGGATAAAATCTTTTAAAATAAGCTTTGAACGAGGATGTCCTTAAAGCTAAAGCACCTAGCTTGCCCTTTAAAGTAGTGTAGCTGTTTATGAGGCCACAGCAGACCATACATCCAAAGCTGTTCATTTATTTATTTATTTATTTTTTTTTACACTCCTACCATGCCTACTGTTTCGCTCTGATGTTTTTCCTTTCAGAAAATAAACTCGGCTTCGCACGGACCGTCGGGCTTTCCTCCGAGAATGTGCGACGCTATAAACCAATCTTATAAAATGTGACGAGACAGGAACCGGTGGGTTCATTAAAGGAGCCCTCTTCTGTTTTCCGTCATTTTTATTCACCCCTTCACTTTATTTGTTTTCTGATCCATTAGGCCCATGGCAGCAACATAATCTATTTTTACAGTTGCCTTGGCCTGGCAGGGACGCTCCTCGGGAAGCGAGCGCTCCTCAGAAAGCCAAACGCATTACCGGAAACTTCCGCGAGGCACCCCTCATCCCTCAAAGAAGTGAGGCACGGAGAGAGCGCTGATACGTACGGTGACGGTTCTGGTTTAGGGACAGGGTGTGCTACTGTCGTCGGCCCGGTGCCCAGCTCATTTATCAGACGAGGTGTTTCTTCGCCACTGCATTCGGCACAAGCGGCGTTTAAGAGCTCGGCGCTTTCGCAATAAAGACGGGGCACAGATCTGTTTCCTGGAGGAAGCGACGTTTGTGTTCCGACATCGATTGGTGGATTAATATTGTGCGCTGGGCATTACGTTAAAGGACCATGTGGCAAGTCGTACAACGTGCATGAAAATCTACAGTAGTTTCTCATAATAAGATCAATTCTAATAAAGTCTAATGTAAACATTTCCTCATTCTGATCTTTGGTATATGTGGTCTTAGATCAGATTTGAAGTGTTGTGCAAAGGTCTTGCAAATAAATGCTGCAGAACAGGAATGCCTTAAAAAAAAAAAAAGCACAATGAAGCCCAGATAACAGTAATGAATGAAACAAAGCCAATATTTGGTGTGACGACGCTTTGAGGACGCTTTCGTCTACGGTCCAATTTGTGTAGTTTTATAAGGGAATTAACAACTACGTTTTACTAAGCATCCTGCAGAACCACACTCGACTGTCGCACCTGCTTCTTTTTGGTGTGCATTATGTTTGTTTGTCTAAAAAGCGGTCGCTTATATAATGCGCAAATATTTTTTTCTGTAACGTTTAATTTTGTGTTGGAATACGAATGTTTGTGTGCTGACTCGATAATAAATTCATTAAGAAAAAAGAAAAAAAAAAAAAAAAGAAAAAAAAAATCCATAGGCATGTTTGTACTAAAAAACATGGCTGCCTGAGAGGTAAGTTTGTACCTCTGCGCATGCGTACTGTAGGTCGCTGATGTCATCAGGCTTTCATAGCAGCACTAACAACAGCTGCGAAAACCGCTACAGTAATTTCGGCCTTTATTCATCACATATACATCACTGCACAGCGAAATTCTTTATTCTCTTCATATTCCAGCTTTGTTAGTAGTCAGGGTCAGCCGTTATTCTGCGCCGCCGTGCTCGAGGGTCTAACAGTATCAACCTGCTGGCGCTGGCGCTCGAACCGTCGCCTTTCCGATGAGTAACTCAGAGTCTCAACGCGCTGAATCACCACCGCACTACAAAGCGAGGCCTCTGACTTTCTTCCTTCTTCTGTACCGCAACAAACAGAGCGGACTAATTGCTTGCTTTCCTCCAGAAATTATTATATTTATTAAATTTTTGGATAAAATATCGCATCCGTTGTTCGAAACTATGAGGTGCTTTAACCCAGACAACGTGAGCAAAGACGTATTGATATGCACAGGCGCACTGTTTTGTTTTGTTTTAGAGGACAGACGTGTCTACATTAGAGTCAGATAAAAGTCACTTGTAATCATGAATGTGAAATCAGTAGTATAATATAATATAATAGAACATAATAGTGTACTGTAGCCTCGTCTATGATCAGATCAATAAGCATCACAGAATGCAACGACGGAGTAATAATTGTAGAGTATTTCTCATAATCCGTCCACAACATTCTGCTCGAAGTTGCAGAGCGGGAATTTCAAGTCGTGCTGCCATGAAGTGACGCCTTTCTGTTTTACACTCTGCAATCAGAGCAGAAGAATAAAGCTTTGTGTAGAGCAGCAGCGGGCTTTGTTGACCCAGCAGTGTCCTCACTCACGGCGCTGAACTCATCGAGCACCAGTGAATGGGTGACACGCGCCTCTGTGGGGGGGAACCAGAATTAATTAGCCGGAGACGGGAAACAGAACAAATGATTCCAATTATATTAACTCATTTTCCTAGAAATGAACCTTCGTCTGATGTGCTCGTTTGAGGAAATCCCTCTACAACTGTTTTACCTGTTTGTTTGTTTTTTGTTGTTTTTTTTTTTTAGATTTTATTTCCCATCATTCTCCCCTGCAGATGACTTTTGACACTTTCACATTTAACAAACATCAAAACAAGGCTTCTTAGCGCAACGGGCTTCGTGCCCTGACGTGGCAAAACAAAGGATTAGGGGCATCCCTCAAAATTTGAACAACACAGGGGAGGAAATGTCACCTGCAGCCCAGAGATGAAAGGATGGTGACATGAGAAAGCATACTAATATATAAACACCAGAGATAGAGAGAGAGATAGAGAGAGAGAGAGAGAGAGAGAGAGATGCCAGCAGCCTTCGCTCTCACGATACATCAGCGTGTCACCGGCTAGGCCACCCGCCACGGTGACAAATCTGCCTGTCACGAGTACAGCACCCGCCATGACAGCTTGGCATTTTAACTATAAAGATTAACTTTAAAATCTACCAGTGCGTTCTTTCTCTTCACCGTGTCTGTGATTAATACTGAACAAGAGAGCCTTTGACCTGATGTGAGGGATCATCTGCTGTTTAATTCAGTCGGGCTGAAAGAAATAACTGGAGGTAGAAGAAGGTCAGAGATACCAAGTCTAACGAAGAAGGGCACGTTTTCCGAAAAGTGTTATTTTTCTCACCTTGTCTGGCTTTTCTCAAACTCTCTTCCTCTAATTGCATTCCTTTAAAAGTGTAATCTGTTTTTATAAGCTGACAAAACCAGTGGTGCAGCAGTAAACAATCTGCAAACTGTCCCCAGACTCCTCTGCTTTCTTTTCCAGTTCCTCGGTTTAAATTGAACTGTCTGGAGCAAAACTTTACAGAACCTGATCTGCTCATCCCATCGGGCGGCTCGCTGCCGTCCGATTCCTCCTCCTTACACGGATTCGGTTCAAAAATCGAGACACTTTCCTTTCAATATGTGTTCATATGAACTTGAGTTAAACATTTAATTAAAGATTAAAAAAAAAATAACAAGACAGCTGTTTCCAATTGTAGGTGTATGTTAATATTAATATTAATATCGATGCGCTCATTTTAACACTAATCCACAGTACGCTGTAGCTGAGGAGTGCGAAACAAAATAGCCAATCCGAAAAACAAAATAACACAAATGAAAACACACTTACGAAACTGAAAACAAAATTACAAATCAAAAAATTAATAACAAAAAATCGGAAAAACAAAATAACAAATCAGAAAACACAGCAACAATTCAGACAAACCAGAAAAGGTAGGTATAGTTTGCGGGAAAAAAATCTTACAGCAGGAAGAATTTTGTCGCAAACTAGACCTACTTTTTCCAGTTTGCTGATTCTTACTGTTGATTAGAGTCACTCAAAATATACAGTAGTATTTTATCTTCTTGTATATCCTAAGTGACAAACGTCTCGTCCAATAGCGGTAAGAATTTAATTTGCTATTTTGTTTTTGAATTAGTTATTTTATTTTCAGATTTGTTATTTTTGTTTTCGCTTTTGTTAAATTCTTTTGCACTTCTCAGCCGCCGTCTAACCAATCGCAAGATTGAAACCATGAACGTTTAAAGCACCCAGGTTTGGAGTTCCCTTTTCACAGAATTGTACCTTAATATAGAGAAACAAATTTGTACCATTTATGTTTGTACCATCAAGCACATTATTTGTACCATGTGCAACCAAAATGTACATTGCTTTATGAACTTGCTGGTACATTAGTGTACCTTAATCGAAGGTACAGATTTTGTCCTTGAAGGTCCCACCGCAGTGACAAGCCCTTTCATACCTTAATGTGGTCTAATATGTTCCTTTGGGAACTTTTAAAAAGTTCATGTTCCAATTGAATATGACATTCAATCAATATATTAATCGGTGACTATGAACCTACAGTATATCAAATGCATATATTTGAACACTGCCTTAGATTACAGTAAAATATTCTGTACAATAAACAGATCTTTTAAAAAAAACTGCCGAAATGCCTTTCAAAAAATACAATCACACTAAAATGGTAAAGTATATAAAATACAGCTTTTCCATCTATAATATAACTTTTTACAAACTGTTCATAATACAATTTAAACTTTTAATTCATTTTTACCCAGAATACCTCTGCATTTACCCAACATTCTCTCAGAGCAGAAAGGAAATGACGAGCATCGAAAACACTGTGACGCGATGAACTACATTAATTAAACATAAATAATCACAAAAGAATGAAATTATTCAAAAGAAATGACACCATCTTCTAGTTTGATAATTCAAGCCAACTATTTAATGTTGAGTAAAATCACAGCGTGAATACAATCTTCAGTTGTTTGTGGTCTGCTTCCCGCTCTCTGTTCTGACTGAAAACTACTGTGGCCACTTCGGCCAATCAGTGAAGGCCTGTGGATATTTCGGCCAATCAGTGCTTTGTTGCTATGCCTTATAGTTAACACAGCAACCGATCATTCATGAAACAGTACCTGCGGTCGGCTTTATGCAGTAGTGGAGAGTAAATTCCATATTGCATTTAAAGCTACAAATGTTGACCTAATGTATTTATTATCATGTAAAACATGTATTAAAAAGCTTTTTTTTAATTTTTTTTTTTTTTTACAAATATAACACTACATGTTTTAGTTTTACATAGCATTTTAATGTAGTTTTTATTCAACTGTTATGATAATAAATATAAAAATATAAAGCTAATTATAAAAAATATACATATATTGCTTCATATTTTGATGTGGAAATATGTGGGCAAATATTACAACATATATGCATATGTAAATATAAAAATCTATGTTTTCTTCATAGAGTGTGTGCTATCTGCGCATGTAATAGAGAGGAAACAATCTATCACTTAAGGTTAAGGTACCTTTGATGTTAGAACAATTATGTACCTCCAATTCAGTTGTACCTTAAAGGGTAAAAAAAAAAAAAAATTGTATCATCAGAGGTCTTTTCATTATTACGAAAAGGTACAAATCTGTTCTTCAAGAAGAACTTTTTTTCTGAGCAGATCCTTTGGGTTATGGAGTTATGGAGTACCTCCTCCGTGGATCTGATTTGATTGTCTGGTCCATCATCTATGCTTGATCAGATTGTGGTTTGGTGAGCTTGGAGGCCAGGTCTGGGGTCTTGGGCTCTTTAGCGGGCTGTGCTGCACTGGGTGTTGGCTTTCCTGTGGGATCAGACTACACAGGCTGGCCTTTGGTCTCCGTGGGCATGGGTGGGCCTTGGATGTCCATAATCCTGTCACCAGTTTACTTGTAGAAAAGTGATAGTCCATGTTATTCAATTAACACCTGGCAATGATGTTATTGTTATGGCTGACTGATGTACATGCCAGATGTTCCAAATCGTCCAAGATTATAAAAAGAGAGAAAACGTATAATTTGTTAATTAATACAATAACGATTAAATAACTAAGTGATACAAATAATTAAATTAAATTAAAGTAAAATGTATATTTGCTTGAATATTTGTGGTGACAATTGGAAGACTTTTATTCTTTCATCCATGTAAGGAATCTCCGATTTAGCAGAGATTCGGCTTTCCTGTATTTGAAAGATAGAGAGAGAGGAAACATCACTGGTATTTATTATTCTCACAGAATTGTATTCTTCGTAATCTTCTTCTTATTATTATTTACAGAAGTGTATTATTCCTTATACCGCATCCTACAAGAGCATTATTTATATTTTATATTATAAAGTCACTGTATATAGCACCAAACTCACCAACCAGTCTTTTCCCCCTCTCTCTTAAATAATTTTTTTTTTTTTTTTAGAAATGCCAGTGAACAAACTGTTACTATGGAAACAATATTGCATCAAAATGGTTTTTAAAATAAAATATTAGGGTTTTAAAATAATTAACAACTTTATACAGAAGGACCCATTAGCTTGGGTAAAATAGTTTTATAGTCTTCTAGCTAAAAAAAAAAAAAGAAAAAAGAAAAAGTTTTTAGCATTTAGTGTTACACGAGGGCACGGTGGTGTGTCGCCTTGCACCTCCAGGGTCCTGGACAGGCTCGATTTGCATGTTCTCCCTGTGTTTGGTGGGTTTCCTCCAAATTAGGCCAATTGGTTTTCCTAAAATTGCCCATAATGTGTGAATGAGTGTATGATTGTGTGTGTGTCTGTGTGTGCCCTGGATTGGTGTCCAGAGTGACACCAATGGTGTCCAGAGCTGAATGAGCGTTACACCAGATTATCCTTCTCAGCCACTTAACTCTGGCTAACATTGTGCGGTTTAATTGTCTGATATACACACGTGAACAAAATTGTTGGTACCCTTCGGTCAATGAAAGAAAAACTCACAATGGTCACAGAAATAACTTTAATCTGACAAAAGTAATAATAAATAAGAATTCTATGAATGTTAACCAATGAAAGTCAGACATTGCTTTTCAACCATGCTTCAACGAAATTATTAAAAAAAATAAAGTCATGAACAGTCCTGGACAAAAATGATGGTACCCGTAACTTAATAGTTTGTTGCACAACCTTTTGAGGCGATCACTGCAATCAAACAATTCCTGTAACTGTCAATGAGACTTCTGCACCTCTCTGCAGGTATTTTGGCCCACTCCTCATGAGCAAGCTGCTCCAGTTGTTTCCGGTTTGAAGGGTGCCTTCCAGACAGCATGTTTCAGCTCCTTCCAAAGATGCTCAATAGGATTGAGGTCAGGGCTCATAGAAGGCCACTTTAGAATAGTCCAATGTTTTCCTTTTAGCCATTCTTGGGTGTTTTTAGCTGTGTGTTTTGGGTCATTGTCCTGTTGCAAGACCCATGACCTGCGACTGAGACCCAGCTTTCTGACACTGGCCAGCACATTTCTCTCTAGAATTCCTTGATAGTCTTGAGATTTCATTGTACCCTGCACAGATTCAAGACACCCTGTGCCAGATGCAGCAAAGCAGCCCCAGAACATAACAGAGCCTCCTCCATGTTTCACAGTAGGGACAGTGTTCTTTTCTTCATATGCTTCATTTTTCCATCTGTGAACATAGAGCTGATGTGCCTTGGCAAAAAGTTCCATTTTTGTCTCATCTGTCCATAGGACATTCTCCCAGAAGCTTTGTGGCTTGTCAACATGTAGTTTGGCATATTCCAGTCTGTCTTTTTTATGATTTGTTTTCAACAATGGTGTCCTCCTTGGTCGTCTCCCATGTAGTCCACTTTGGCTCAAACAAGGACGGATGGTGCGATCTGATACTGATGTTCCTTGAGCATGAAGTTCACCTTGGATCTCTTTAGAAGTCTTTCTGGGCTCTTTTGTTACCATTGGGATTATCCGTCTCTTTGATTTGTCATGAATTTTCCTCGTGCGGCCACGTCCAGGGAGGTTGGCTACAGTCCCATGGATCTTACATTTCTGAATAATATGTGCAGCTGTAGTCACAGGAACATCTCGCTGCTTGGAAATGGTCTTCTAGCCTTTACCTTTAACATGCTTGTCTATAATTTTCTTTCGAATCTCCTGAGACAACTCTTTTCTTCGCTTCCTCTGGTCCATGTTGAGTGTGGTACATACCATGTCACCAAACAACACAGTGACGACCTGGAGCCCTATATATAGGCCCACTGACTGATTACAAGATTGTAGACACCTGTGATGATAATTAGTGGACACACCTTGAATTAACATGTCCCTTTGGTCACATTATTTTCAGTTTTTTCTAGGGGTGCCATCATTTTTGTCCAGGCCTGTTCCATGAGTTTATTTTTTTAAATAATTCCATTGAAGCATGGTTGAAAAGCAATGTCTGACTTTCATTGGTTAACATTCATATCATTTTTTTAAATGATTACTTTTGTCAGATTAAAGTTATTTCTGTGACCAGAAGTAACTTTACCAACAATTTTGTCCATGTGTGTATATAGTAGTGTTGAAATGTTCATCACAGAACTGATTCATGTTACTTTCTTAATAACCAACAGTGTGTCGTTTGTCCAGAGCACAATCAAAAGTGAAATTTAACTGTCTGACGTGATCTACTACTACTACTGAACAGAAAGTTCCCCGTTCAAACCCCAGCACCACCAAGTTGCCCCTGTTGGGCCCTTGAGCAAGACCCTTAACTCTAAACTGATCAGATGAATAATGAAATAGAAAAGAAAAAAGTAAGTTGCTCCAGGATGGCCTGGGAGGGTGTCCGTCAAATGGCGTAAATGGAAAAGACGTTGAAGTGTTGAAGACTTCACCACAGAATTGACTCATGTAACTTTCTCGTTACCGTCCTGTCATTTGTCCTCAAGACAGATTCATTCGTCTGGTTGTGTAAGTCCTTAACATGCAAGAGAGCAGTCGCGTTTTAAAAACCTGATTCATCTCAGTCATTTTTTTTCTTTTCTAAAAATGTCAAATATCTGTTTGCTCTTTTTGCGATCAGAGCACAAATAGAAAAGGGGAGAGAGAGAGAAAGACTGAGACGTATTTCTAGCCATGAATTGTTTGCCGAGCTTGCATGAAAAGGATAAATTCCAAAATCGTCCTTGAAGGAGAATACAGATACGAGCGAGTGATGCTGCTAGAAAAACTTATCAATAAAAGTCAGTATAATGTGTTTAAACCTTTCAGTACGAGGGTTGTAGTTAAAATTAGTCAAGACGCCATTGTTCTGATCAAGGACGCGTGGCATCGATGGCGATTCCTCCCGACGTCTGTAAAACAGACAGCTTGTAATCTCCGCTGCTGCACTGTGAGTGTCACTGGATCAGCACTGATCCTGGGAATGCAAGCTGTCAAGTCATATCTGGGCCCCTGCAGACAACAAGGGCCAGACCTGTGTGTAGAGCCCTGTGCTGCGCAAGCCGCTGGCTCGGGTCTAGCCGTCAGGAGCCAAACAGAAAGCGACCCAAACGCCGACCTCCCTCCATGGCCACGCTGATCCTTGTAGAAGTTCTCTTCTTATCCTTCTTCCTCCCTCCTTCCCAGATCTGCCAAGTCCTGGCATGCGATCTGGAATCGAGCTGTAGCTGAAATTTCAGCATTTATAGCTGACAAGTCTCTGTGGCCCCAGCTTTTGCCTGCCAGATGAGACTTTTCTCTCTCTCTCTCTCTCCTTCAGTCTTCCTGATACCTTGTCTCAGGATGACTCGGGATCTCTTTGGCCCAGTTGTGCTTTTGATCGTTATCTGCTGCCATGTACCTTATGTCAAGGCTCTACACTCTGACTGTGAAGGTCAGAGGCTGGGAGAAGCGAACGCCGGCTGCAGGAAGGCTCACGCAGTTGGATGAGGCACGTCAAAGAGCGAGCTTTTAACAAATGACTGGTTACGGGCGAACAGCGAGGCCGGGGACATCTGTGAGAGAGCGTAGGTCTAATAAATCTTAAAAATCAATATGACAGCTGAGGGTAATCACTTTCAATGATTCGAGTCTGAACAGACCCTAGAGAGGAAGCTAGAAGCCTCTGAAGTTTTGAGCTTTCCTGGTGATGGCTTTGTGGGAAAAACAACAACAACAACAAAACAAACAAACATGATGTGTAGTGGAGCAGAACAAGCTGGGAAGCCACTGGGGTATGGAATGGAATCTGAAAATTCTTTGTACTGGGTTTGTTATTTTGTAGTAGTGCAGGTCAGGGAAGATCTAGACCAGGCATTTCCTGAAGCTTCTGGAATGTTCAGTGGGTAAATGTCAATCATTTCTAATTAGATTCTCATTTTATTACCAATGTGGTCAGCCGTTACAGTATATCCAGTGTTGCGCTAGTTGTGCTTTTGTATCAGGCCACCTCGTCCCATGAAAACACTCAAATTTTTGATTTGAGCTCAAAATCAGAAATTAGAGAACAAGACATCGTCAGAAACAATTACACTTGCACCTCGGCATACCAGCGCCCCGCCTCAAGGATTTTCACTTAAGAACTGAAATTTTGCAAGAAAGCCGAACCAAACGCCGGGCGGCACATGAATTGCATGTACACCTGGAACACAAAGCAAAGTAAGTTTACATATTGCAGTATGTACGCATTTTTTGCGTTTTGTGCAAGTAGCAAGGACGGTTGCAAGAAAAATGGGGAGATGCCAAGGGGAATCATAAATTAAGGTTAAGTATCTATTTATTTCATATTTTACTTCATTTACATATCTTTTCTAAATGTTTGGATTGTTTTTATATGCAGAAATATGATCGCGTTGGAAATTGGTAATATTCTTGGGTGGCTGGAACAGATTAGCTGAATTTACATTAGTTATTATGGGACAATGCGTTTCACAATACGGAATTTTTCTATAGGAAATAAACGTAAATGCAGATAATCCGTTCCAGCCACCCAAAGAAATTACCAATACTGAAAAAAGAAATCGCCTGCGGAAAAGATTAAATTCGTATCCAGGGCTACCATTGTACTGAAAAAGGGGTTTTTCTTGTTTTTTGTTTCTCTAACAACAACAACAACAACAACAACAAAACTGAATAAAGAAATAGACACATGGATTAAAAAGTGTCCATCATTCGATCATACTGTATTTAAAATGAAACATTCAATTTACGGAAAGCCAAAATGCACAGATGCTTGACACACACTTTAAGCAAAAGTAATGCAAACGTCAATAACATGTTACTTTTGTAAGGCTTTACTCTCATCTCCACCTGGGAAATGTGTAGGCTGTTTACATAGTCTTCCTCTGAGACACGTCAGCCCAACCAGTTGTGTCGAAATGAAAAGCACCGTCTACCCTCTTCCACATACATGAACTCAAAAACGCTCCTGATTGGCTAGCCGCTCTGTGATTGACAGGAGAGAGAGAGAGAGAGAGAGAGAGTGAGTATGATGCCCCTCCCACCCAGACAACACATTTGGCTTCCAGCCACGGATGCCTGAAGCATCGAGGGGATTCAAACCTGCGATCTCCCCATGGTAGGATGATCGCACTTCTGTCGCGCCTCGTTTTGTCAACGTTTTTGATATTCACCATTGATCTCCTGAAATTCTTCAGTGCTCACTGCAGCTGTCTCCGAAGGCGTGTGGGTGTTTTAAAGCTGTTATTAAATTTGTTGAAGCTGAATGCTTCCTATTCGGGCGTAACATTCAGATTTAACCCAAGACACGAGATTCATTTGAGCAGACGTCCTTAAAGGTTTATGCACAGTTTTTTTCTTCATGGAACCAACAGTAAGATGATAAAAATAAATAAATAAATAAATAAATAAATAAATAAAGAGAAAGAACATTATCATTCTAAAGCACAGTGTTTTTTTTTTTTTGGCACATCACTTAAAGAAGAGATGTCTTCTTTTTTCTTTTTTTTTTACAGTAGGTTTTTTGTAGCTGGTGAGGGATTTTAGCGGACTTGGCGCCCCATGATTTGCACCTGATTTCAGAGCTTTTTGTTCCATTATATTATGGACAGTATGCTGATCGTTTTTGGAGATATTGTCATTTTAAATGGACTGATTCAAAAAATTATCAAATATTTGATGATTCAAACCTACTCGAAGCTTTGATGTAACGGTCCAATTAAGTGCTTTCTACAAATGTATTTTTCCTGCCTGTCAGAGGGGCCTGTCGTATTCGCGTGCAGCTCGTTAGCTCATGGTTCACCTCTCTGTCTTTGGCAGTGCATCTTCCCAGACGTGTTCCACCATATGTTGGCAGGGAACAAAAATGCTTGGCAGTTTCAAAAAAAATTTATTTTGGAGATTTTGCACGATGTGGCAGTTACGCAACAGACACTGTTTTGAGGTTTACTGGAAAACGTCTCTTTCTGAGACGGAGTAAGAATCCAGCATTTCAAGACTTTCAGAAGAACCCTCTCTATCAGTTAGACTCAGTAATAGCGTCTCAATAATGTCACTTTTCTCTCTTTAGCTAGCGCAGCAAACTGTAAGTTGTACAGAACGTTTAGATTGGGTGGAGGTCGTGGTGTATCCTGAACGCTCTTTGCTGTTGAGAAGGTCAGTGAACCTGATCAGGAGAACATCACCATCACTTCCTGTCTCAGAAGGAAACGCCAATGTGTCAGATCTACAAAGTCAAACCACTGG
Source organism: Clarias magur (assembly GCA_013621035.1). NCBI lineage: Eukaryota > Metazoa > Chordata > Actinopteri > Siluriformes > Clariidae > Clarias > Clarias magur. The sequence goes on along the minus strand of QNUK01000318.1, from coordinate 740,990 downwards.
GATGTTGAAGCCGGGGGACGGATACGTGCTTTCCTCAGCGGTGTAGTTCCTAACAAAGAAAAAAAAAGTTTTGGTTTGTGAAGTTGGAAGGGAAATTTGTAGAGATCATCTTCTCCATCAATCATGCTAGATAGATTCAAACACAGTGATGTTAAAGTCTATCTGCATCTCTACATCTTCCATTAACTACATCTTTATCCTTGACTTTTAACTCATGAAGGCATGTGAACTTTATGTCATCTGTCAGCTTGTGTCCCCATGACATCATTACCAGAATGGGGGCGTGTCAGAGCAGCACATGTCACAGAACTACTGTAGATTAAAAATCGCTTTAAAAACCTTGTTTTATTGTGATTTAATGATTTGATAACAAATTGTTATAAAAGCAAATGTCACACACCCTAAAAATGTCAGGAAAAATGTTTATGTGATGTCTTTCAAAGTGTTCTCCATGTGGTCTGTCACGGTAGTTCTCCCATAATGCTCCTTATATGAGAAACAGGTCTGGGATCTTATGGGTTTTAAAGCGCAGAAGAGAAAGTCTGGCTGTATGACATTTAGGTGAATCTTTGCGGTGCGTCTTGACAGATATAAGAACGGTTTATTCTAGTGTGAGTAATGTTAGATGCAGGAGCTTTGCCAGGTGACTAGTGAGACAGAAATCTGCACAAAATCCCTCTTAGTATCTGAGCTGCCCTGTGATGATGCGTACTACGTAATGCTGACATTACTGTACATACTGTAGTTGTAGCTTTTGAATATGAACAGGAAGTGACCCTGATGAAAATGAAAATATACTCCAGGGTCCTGGTTCGATTCCCAGCCAGACTCGATTCCCTTCTCTTCGTGCATGGAGTTCGCATGTTCTCCCCGTGCTTGCCGGGTTTCCTCGGGGTACTCCGGTTTTCCTCCCACAGTGCAAAGACATGCAGGAGGTGCTAACTGGTGTTCCCAAATTGCCTGTAGTGTGTATGGGTGTGTGCCCTGTGATGCATTGGCACACTGTCCAGGGTGTACACTGCCTCATGCCCTAAGTCTCCTGGGATAGCCTCCGGGCCCTCGGCGATGTTGAATGAGTGAGTGTATTATACTGACTATACACAGAACGAGAGTTATAAACATTATAAAAGTTCATAAAAGTTATAAACACTAATAGTTTTAAACGGTGTCGCTTTGAAGAGTGATCTATCTATATATCTATCTACAGTGGAACCTCGGTTTGCGAGTGTTCCGCAAGACGAGCAAAGATTTTTAATGGATTTTGACTTGAAAAAATGAGCAAGTCTTGGTTTACGAGTGCCGAGTATCATGTATCACGCATGCGCTTCTTTTTTGTCGTCTCGTCACATGATCACAACTGAGACAATGATTTTTCTCTCTCTTGCACTGCGGAATTGTGGGTAATCGTCTCCCCTGCTGGGTCTTAGTGCTCGTCTCTTTCTGGTATAATCAACATCTCCCTCTCTGTTTCAGCGTGTCTCCTATGCGTGTGTGCTCGCATAATTTGACACCGACACACACACACACACACACACATACACACTCTCTCGCCTTTACACCCCGCTCCCCGGCTTCACACACACATATGACACACACTCTCTGCTTTACACAGAAAACTCTGCTCTGTCACGATTCTTTTCAAAGGTAAAGTGCTGGTTCATTTGTTTTTTTTTTTTACTTTACAGCAGTGATTCCGTTAGTATGCGCTCACACGAGTGTCATTAGAGAGATTTCTTTTTTTTCCCCCTTAAAACAGTGTTTCCGTTGTGTGTGTTTGTTGTGAAACTTAAAAAGCGTGGGTGGGGGGAGGGAGGAGGAGTTTTAGTGTGTAAGACGAGGCGAGAGGAGGGGATAGTTCCACACACACACACACACACACACACACACACACAGATACACGGCGCCTGCGCACACAAAAGGAAACACTTATCTGTTGGGATTTATTTTTACTTTTTTTTAAGGTAAAGTGCAGGTTAATTTGTTTTATTCTTACTTTATTTATGGTATTATTTATTTTTATGTTTTATTTCTTTGGGCTGTGGAACAAATAATTAGAGTTTTAATGATTTCTTATGGGAACATTTGATTTGGTTTATGAGTGCTTTGGAATATGAACCCACTCACAGAATGAATTATGCTCGTAATCCCAGGTTCCACTGTCTCTAGTTTTTAAAGTAGACCTATTATACAAAATTAATAAGTCATTTCAGACATTTAGACGAGTCTCCATTCCCTACTATTGTGTTGGCCGGGGTTTAAGCAAGGTCATTCGGTTTTTCACTTTTTGTGACCTCATCCAAGTATAGCCCCTCCCCCTGCTTGTTACTCAGGTCCTCTGTTCTCGGGTAAGGTGTGTAGCTCATTTATATAGACACTAAAATGGTGCAGAGAACTTTGAGATCTGTGTTAACGTTCTAAAAAAAAATAACACCATACAGGACCTTTATGTCATTTTTTTTTTTATTAAGCATGTATCGGAATTTGTGTTACTCTTTAAATATGAAAATGAATACTAGATCAGTATTGTTATTACTAACATATTAATATATGCTAGTCAACAATACAGTATATCTGATTACATTACATTGGCGTCATCTATAAATGAGAGGCACAATTCCTTCCTCCAAATCTTTTCTAATGTATACAGTATAATAGACGTTTTTTCTTTTGTTCAGATTGAATCTAATTCTATATTTTGTACCGCACATGTTGAAAAAGCTTTAATTGTAAATGATTCAGTCATGATGGGAAAAAAAAACTCATGAAAAAAAGTGGTGAAATAGTCTTAAAGGTCATGCTCATTTTTATTAATAGAGTTTTTGTCCCAGAATTTTACAAAGGCGCACACACACACACACACACACACACACACACACACACACACACACAAAAAAAATCCTAAATACCAGTTTTGGAATTTGAAACATGTAGTGTGTGCTAGGTTTATTAAGAGTTCAAGGCACTATATAATGGTCTCGAATTCCTGCCTAATATTTCACCTACTCACATAACGACGCTGCAGTGCAATAAGAGCAAAAAATAAGTAGCATTTTGCGTATCCCTTATTCAGCTCGACCCAGTGAGCCTCTCGGCTGCGTACTTATGGGAAAATATGGGAAAATTTTCCAACCACAGCTGAAATTTGGTTTTAAACAAGAAGTGTTCAGTGTAGGTGGATTGCATCAGGAGGCCTGGAGTATTTGCTGACATTTAAATGAGGAGAGTTGAAGCAGCAATATACACAAGCAGGGACTAATTATACCCCCCCCCCCACCCCACCCCACCCCATACAGTATGTAAACCCTAGAGACTATATATAGAGCTGTAAAATTGTATAGTTTTTACTCATTGAAAAAGTTTGAATGTTTGAAATTAGCCCTGTGTAATAAGTTGTAAAATACTCTCGTCTTCTATGAAGTGCTCATTAAATTTCATTTCATTTGCATAACTGCCAAACAGCATGCGTTAGACCGGCCAAACGCTTTGAGGTGTTAGAACTATATTAGCTTGTTTGTGTCTTCATTTCGGCTCAGAAGATTCCTGTTTCTGTCCAGGAATTCACACACACACACACACACACACACACACACACACACACACTGACGTAATTATTATTGCAGCTACTAAACGTCAGTGATGTTTGAAAATCACCTGTAAAGGACTGGATATTATATACTAGGGCTGCATGATTTGATTAAAAAAATTATTATTTTGATTTAATATGATAAATATGATTCAGGAGACCACGACATAAATATTAAATGTACCATTTTGTATCTGAACGTGTTTTTCTCGGCATATAATGGTACAAATGATCTCATTAAGAGGATGTTTACCAATATAAAAAAAAAAAAGTTATGTAAATAGCAAAACAATTATGTACATTACAACCTAAATAAATAAATAAATAAATAAATAAAAATATCTGTTGTTCAATTGTATTTTTTAGTGCAGTTTTAAATAAAAATGTCTTATTTTTGCAGCGCTATCCCTCTCATCTATCTTCCCATTTTAGGTCGTATAAGCGTTTCTCTCCATATCAAACTGTGTGTAATGAAATATGACAAATAAAAAGTGAATTTGTGTGTCGCATCAAACTGTAAACAGCAACTAATTGAAGTTAGGAGATCAAAAAAAAAAAAAAAAAAAAAAGTCGTGGATCCGTTTGAACCTCGGGCCAGATCTGTTGCATTTGTCGCTTTCCTGCATCATAACTAATTTGCATATTGCTTACTGTAAATCCAATTGTCAGTTTGTGTCGTGCAGAAATCGTAGCTTCGCATTGTGCACGTGTGTCAGAAATGAAGCCCGCTTTGCTCCGCACTAATCTTTACATAGATTTACAGCTCAGATTTCTGTCATAGACAGTTTTTTTTTTTTGTTTTGTTTTACTTTATAACAATAAGGCGAAGCTGAGCTAAACCCTGATCTCCTACATGGCGTGTAGGCGAGAGTGTTTCTGGATACAGACAATTCTATTTTTGCGCTCATGCAAGGTGGGCCCTAGGCATGTCAAAGGGAGACAGTGGAATAAATTGGCCTTACCTCTTACCCTAATTAAGGAGGCGGGCGGCTCGGAGTAGAGGGAGTCTGGCCCTTATTAATAGCGCAACCTCTCCGTTTATATAATCAGCCTCCGGGTTCCTGGTGATACGAACGCAGAGAACACAACATGGGAAGGAGAAAGAGAAAAGCAGAGAGAGAGAGAGAGAGAGAGAGAGACGGAGAAGGAATGTTTAATCTCATTAAAATGGTACATACCGTCGCCCCCTGTACCTGCAACCTTTTCAGGCTTTGCAGTCTCTTTAATTGTGTATTACGCAACTGCACAACACGCCGCGGCAGCACCGAGACGCACTTCGTTCAACACGGCTATCTCTACTAGTGCTTGGCTACTGAGTGTTAGTGCACACTTTGTGCAAACGTCTCATATACCGTACGGTTTATATGGCGTATTTTTTATGTTAATACGCTTATTTGGCCATATAAATGGAGAAATATATACAAGTATTTATTTATTTATTTATTTATTTATCTATCTATCCATCTCGCTCAAGACAAACAAATTAAACTAATTAAACTAAATTAATTCTGTAGGTCGGTGACATTTGAAGAGACGGCGGAGACGAAGACCTGCTGTTACGCCGATTGTTTCTAGCAAAATGATATTTAATGATCCGTTTCGAGTGCGGTACAATCTCGGTGTCACGGCGGAAATGCTAATTAAGAAGCGCGCCGCAACAAAATTAAAGGGTCTGATAGTTTGATCTTGACGCTATTTTCTCGAAACCGACCCCCCCCCCGGCATGTCTTTATAGAAATAAATTAGCCTCAAAATACAAAGAGAAATAACTCGCTAATTAGACACTAACCCCTAATGCCTGCTCACTGTTCTTAAAGGGCATCTATTATGCACAAATCACTTTGGAGTCACGCTTAGAGATTCAGACGAGGCGTCTCGGGTCTTCGTACCCAAACAAAGCGTGCGGGGGGGAAAAAAAACTCCCTTCTTTTTGTCCTTTTTCTACGTCTATTTGTCTGAGATGAAGTTTAAACAAACAATGCGATTTTCTCAGTAATGTGACCTCATAGAAGAAGATGCCCCTCCCTCTGAAGTTGGTCCCTCAGCTCTGCGGTTGTTAGAAGGGGCGTGGCTCAGCAGTAGCGTTATTTTCATAGACACTGAAATGTCACGTTTGGAAGAGGAGTGAACAGATTGAGCCGTGATATAATTCAATATTTGAGGTTTATTTCGGCTGGAGCTCTGGGACCTGCGTTAACTTATAATTAATTAGCATCCTATAAAATAAATTTGTACTGTACATACTGTACAAATACACCGACGAGACGAAACGCCTTCTCCGTGTCCATCTCTCGGTTCAAGACTGTGGTTTAAGTTTGTGTTAAAGTCAGCGTTGTTGTTGTTGTTGTTTGTGTGTTTGTTAGAGTTCATTACGGTGAGATGTTAGTGCAGATTGTGGGCGAACATTAGAAAGAAAAAAGAAACAGCTCATTTAATAGCTTCTACTTTCACAAATACTTTTCAGATCAATACACAGTCCAAGTTTCTGACGTGAGTGCAATATGGCTAAGGCCTAATTGAAGTTTCAGGAGTGTAAATGGAGGCAATTACCGAAGATATGTTACAGGCGTTGTGTTGTTTTTATACCGCAGAGTCCCAGGTGATTTGCTCGAGCGTGCACTCGTCTCACCTCCTCGTTCTCTGGACCAATAAAAGGTCAGACGTATGGAAAACACGGCCTAATGCTCACTAGATGAAGCTAACTGTGACACTTTTCAACTCCCTGTCGAGCGCGGAATGATTTTTCTTGGCACTTTCCAGACGTGCCAGCGGGTGAAGGCAGACTTGATGGAGTCGGAGTGTGTTTGAGCTCCATGGCCCTGAAATGATGTTCCAACTGTCAGCATCAGTCCAGGCATGGATCTGGAGCCTGAGCTCCACAGTGTCCGTCAAGATACAACTAATGAGGCCACCAGAGAGAGAGACGGTCTTAAAAAAGAAAAAAAGAGAGGAAAAAAAAAAGTCCAGCTTGTTTGACATCGACATATCAGTCTAGCGCGCGTACCTAAGCGAGGCTCGGCCTTTAGGGTCCTCCTGCCGTCGGTGTCGAGGGTCGCGGTTTCGCTCCGGGTTGTCAGGGTGTTTCATTCTCATAAACTCAATCTGAACCTTTTTTTCCCTGAGCCGCGCGCGAGTTTTCAGGAAACATCACAGCCGAGTGGAATTAGCTTCTGTAGCCGTTAGTGAAGCGCCGATGCTACGACAGCATCGGGCGCAGTTACCGAGTCCGAGCACTCGACTAGCGTACACTTGACAACTTCACCCAGCAGCTTTGGATAACTCAGCAGAAGGATAAATGACAGCTTGACGGCTTTTTAGGAGAGCTCGGGACTTTTACAATCCGGCGCTGGTGTGAGCTAGCATGGCAGAGTTCGAGCAAAAACATTAAGTGTGAGGCTAGAAAACACTTTAACCGCTTCAGACCATGAGAAAGTGATAGATCTACTGTCATTTCATCTTATTACCATCAACAGGAAAGAAAGGATACACAAAAGTTGATGTCTACGCCTTGTTTACACTAAGTTGGACTTCTTTGGCGCTCAGACAAACACACTCGCTGTTCGGTAATCGGAGAGTGAATCACAGATGAGAAATGGAAAAAGTCGATCGGATAAAGATGAAGTTTCGTCTTAAAACGACTCCGGCGTGTTAAAATTCACTTCTACCACTTCAGCGCTGTTATTTCAGCCAAAGTGAAAATCTGAACTAATCCCAGTCAAAACATTCACTTCATCTTTCCTCATTAATATCTATTGGTGCAGGTGTTTGTTTAGAGAATGTGTTAGTGAGTCAAATTTACGTACACACCGCAGTTACATTTGGCTTTGCTATTTATGTGCTTGTTTTTATCTCTTAAATATCTCCAGTAAAACAAGAGGAACCCCTGTGTGCCCTTATTTCCCAAACAGACACCTCGAAGTGATGCACTTGTTTATATCTACGGTATAATGAAGCCGCCGTTGCATGCATTAAGAGAAAACAGCGGGATTTGTCTGCTCTAGCGGGAAAAGGTTAAACATGATTATGAAAAACCTGAGGCTGTCCGGTACATTTCGGGAGAAATTGAGCCCGAAACGGGACACGGATTTAGATAAGTGTGATTTTAAGACCGTTGCTGGAACCCAGCAGTGGATTAACTAGCTATTTGACCTTTATGCAAAACCTGTGATGCATCCACTCAACCCCTGTGTCTCAAGATTAAGCCTTTCAATGGGCGCTAAGGTCAAGCGATCTATTATGTGCGCGCCAGACTCGAGCTGAATTCCGCTGGGATGCAGCGGGTTCACACAAACACGAGCAGATTCTCCCCGAGACATTTTCCGCAGGCCTGTTCTCTAAGGATCCCGCTGGTGGAAAAACCTCCGGCGCTTTTCCTCCGCCAAATTGAGTTCAGGCAAAGTGTATCCGATTCTGAATGACACACAGATGGAACTCGAACCGCTGCGCCGGAGGTAATACAGAGTCTGGAACCGGGTTCACCGTAAAGCTGAATTCGTCTCTCGCGGATTTTCTGTGTCATCACGAGCTTTGCTTTCTTACAAGCTGCTGTCTGAAAAGGTGCTGCGGAAGCGTGGGAGCTCCACAGATCAGCAATTACAGTACAGATGGTTTAAATTAACCGCATGAGCCCGAAAGCTTCAGTGAGTGTGAGATTTCTGTTCTCCTTCTAATTGTGCTAGGTGTGAACAGGTTGCCTCGTGGCCGTGGATTCCGGCGAGGAGCACACAAAGGGTGCGTGGGTTCTGCTGAAACAAACCAGCTGAAATGAAACGATTTTTAATGCACTATATATAATGTTAGCTAGGATGTTGGGGATTCAACACCTTCAAGTGCCTTCGTGCGCCAAGTGATGTTAGGATGCTGACGAGGCTCCAAAAGGTGAAGGTTCAGCGGGGTTGAGGTCAGCGGCTCTGATCTAACGCACCATGGAGCTGGCTTTGTGCTTGACCAGGTTTGATGGAGGATCTGGAGATTAGCCATGAACCAGCACTCCCGGAGCAAACAGGGTTAGGGTCCGTGCTGCATCTCGGTAGAGCTGGGGCTCGAACCACCAACCTTCTGATCGGTAACCCAGAGCCTTAACCATCTAAGCTACCACTGCCCCATGATGAACGTTGATGGTCAGGTGTCTACAAACTTTTGAAATGCTCTTACTTTCCTGACCCAAAACCTGTTTCTCTTTTGTGTGTATACTAGTATCCATCAACCTAGAAGTAAAAAATCAAATCAAATAAATAAAAGGGAGAAAATGGCATTCCGTTTCAATTGACCTTGGACTTCCCTGCTTTCTTCTCATCTCCACTTCCTCAAGTGAAAAAAAAAAAAAAAAACCAACAGCGATAAATGATATGACAGTACATGGCCCAGAGTACATACATGAGTGTGTTAGAAAAAAAACCTGAAAAGAGGTATAGAAATAAAGTAAAAGGGGAAAACTGGGGGGTTCAAACCTCAGCACTTCCAAGCTGCCACTGTTGTTTAAACCCCCAATTAAATCATGTTGAAAATGCAATAATGATTTAGGATTAAATTGGGCGTTTAAACCCCAACAGTGGCCACTATCGGGCCAGAACACAGTACTGGTGCTGATTTTATTATTATTATTTTTTTAATGTTATACATATAATACAGAAAGTGTGCGCGCCAACGAAGCCACTTCTGAAGTTTGTGCGACATGGAAGTGATCAATTTTGCTTCCCTAAAAATTTCAAGTTGCCAACTTCAGTGTTTTTTGAGAGATGGTTTTATACGTGCCCCCCAAAATGGCAATTTTTCGGTGTTATTCTGCCTCGCTTCAAACAATAATCATTTAAAATGCAAATTATTCATATTTCTTTGAGAATTGACACTAAAATTGGTCTAAGCTTCTAGAAGCACATGACCTGTAAAAATTGTTGCTTAAATTGTGTTTTAAAAAAAAAATTTTTTTTTTATAAAAGCGTAAATAGCAAAAAAAATTATGTCCGTAACCACGTCAAATTCATGTAGCAATATCTTACCAATTTAGCATTTTAGAAAAATACACTTTTTCAGCTTTGTGTCTTTTCCATGTGAAATCTTAACTGGCAAAGTTTCATCCGAATGACAGTTAAGATCGTTGAAAGATTTGAATTCAAAAAAGTTCCGAACACTACAGACATAAAAGGGCAGGAAGTTGTATTTAGCAAATATGTTACTTTTTCTCTGATATATATATATATATTAAATGTGTAGCATATTAAAAAAAAAAAAAAAAAAACTAAGAATGGATCGGGAGATAAGAAGCATCGAGTTTTATGTAAAAAATGGTGTTATATCATCCCGTCTGAAACTTCACCTTTTCACCTGGGTGAGACATTTTTAGCACCGACACCATGTTCTGGCCGTGTGTACAGTATGTCTGCGTGGGTGTGTGAATATGGGCGCCCTTGTGCCCTGAGATCAGGATTAGCTGCATAAATAACAAACAGATGGATTTAAGACCAGGGAGTTTTAGCATAAATGCAAACTTTCCTTAACAAAGATGTTGAAGCTTTAATCTTTAGCAACATTTTCAAACCGTCTTAATGTTCCAAGTCACAATAAATATGATGCAAAACATCCTCGTCATCCTCATCGTCATCATCACACATCATGGATCCACAGAAACCCGAGACGCTTAATAAATCCGATGACACAATGAGGTGTGCTTAATGCGTCGGCACTCAGCCGGAAATATGAGGTCAGCTTTCAGTAAAAACCGAATGAGGAGGCTATTTATGTTCTACCTGCTGCCGTTCTGCCCAGTTTCTGCTCGTCGGACGAATCTAGCGCCTCCGGCACCCCGCCTCCTTATACATCTATCACTCCGTGTTTCTTTCTAGAAGAGCTGATAGAAAGATCTCGCCTGTCCGGTTCGGCGACAATAAGCAGCGATAACTCAAGCCCAAGGGAAGCGAAATACACCAGTTGAAACCAGTGATAGCATTTCATGAAGTGAAAATTGTTTATTGACCTAAACGCCAGCGGCCTGTAAATCATGCAAGGAATTTCCAGTAGGGGTGTGAGATTTAGAATTGCACACATCTTTGGGTAATAGATGGGCGTGAGAAAGCGTTCCATAAGATGAAAAAGATAAGTGGAAAGGGTTGTAAAAACCAAACTGAAAAAAAATCAATCTTTTTTTTTTCCCTGATTGCTTTTTTTTGTTTGTTTTTTGCAGTGTTGTTGTTGTCCGAATGTGTTTGAGGAAGCGGCAGAGGAGGCCAGGGAGGGGAGATTTGTACAGTAAATTCCAGAAAGGAGATTCGAGGATGAGCCGGCAGGTGCCTGAGCGTTAATAGGAATCAGGAGGGAAATGGTATTGGTGCGATAATCGTCCTCGAGGGCGGTTTGTGCTGCTGTTCATCCTGTCGTTTTGTCACCCGGAGACCAGATTTACGCACCTCGGCAAATAAAAGTGAAGTAATCTCAGTGGCAGAACGTATATATCACCCAGGGATTATGACGGCACCCGTATCGAATCGGCTCTCCGAGAGCTTCGGGGCGTTGAGGAAAATGGACGGTTTGCACAATGAGGCGTCGCAATAACTGTAGCGGTAACGTCCGGTCAGTTTGCATAGACTCGCCTCCTTGTGCTGATGTGATGCCCTGAAGTTATAAAGGTTATAGAGATCAAAACTATGAACTACATGCCTCGGTGCAAACGCGTGTTTACTGTTTAGGGTCGTGGAGCGAGCTAAAGGTGAGGCAGGTATAGAGACATTAGAATAAACCTACATTTCCTGAATTTACTCTGTGCACGGAGGGTTTATAATGTATCTGCTTAGGAAGTGTATAATGGCGTGTGAGGGCGTGTGTGTGTGTGTGTGTGTGTGTGTGTGTGTGTAGTGTGTGTAGTGCTCAGGCATAAATGGGGCTGCCAAGAAGAGTTTCTGTCTCGTCCTCGTTGGCAAGAATGAATCGAAACGTTACGCTAATGTTTACATTAGAGAAAGTTCCTCAGCTTCAGAGCTGGTTTAAGCGCCGCTTAAGTCGATTTGCTGGGACCTCATGCTTATACATGATTATGCAAATCGCTCGTCTCTGGGGTTGCCTGATTTTTCTTGAGTCGATGCATCTGAGGCAGCGTGTTTATTAGCCTTCGAACACTAACACGGCACGTCCGATCCTACCTCTGAACGACCCGGGAGCAAAAAAAAAAACAAATACAGAACGGAGACGGAAACTCCGAAAACCTGTGCTGCTAAATGTAACATGATACTGAACAAATTTAGGAGAAACTGTCTCGACACGAAAAGACCACGATATGACGTTATGTTCTGTAGAAACGAGGAAATGGTGAGCAGCGGAATAAATCTAAAGTCTAGAGTCTAAATATAAAAGTCGTCCGTCCAAAGTAAAACATCGGGGCGATGACTTAAAAATGATGTGGAACGGAGAAACCCAAAAACAAAGTTGTAAATACGACCTCAGAGCAACAGAATACCAGCATTTACTTATAACATTTATGCCACTTAACATTCGTTGTTCTGAACATCTCACATCTGCATTCCCTTAATGTTTTTTTTTTTTTTTCAGAAAGGAGAATACAACAGCTTCCCCCACACAGCGTGTGTACAGTAACCCGCGCTCTCATGCACAAAGCAATCTCTTCATTGTGGTAGCATTCTCTCTCTCTTTCACTTCCTTTTGAAAATATTACCATAACGTCCAGCATGGCTAGTGATATATACATATATATATATATATATATATATATATATATATATTTACTAGCATCACCAGTGTGTTACTGGTCGATCAGCGGTCTTCCCATCAAGCCGGAGGTTCGAGTCAGGCAGGGCATCAGCTTTGTTCCTATTGTCAGAAGGAGGATAACAATTAATGCTAATAATGAAAAATTCTTTTGAAGTTGTATTTATGAAATTCCATCTTCGTTCCATCACCGTCATTCTAACGTTTAAAAACACCCAGATACCAACTCGATCTCCCTAGACTAACACCCTACAGTAAATTAACATCGCCTCAACATTTTAAAGACGAATTTTAAAGAAGAAAATCCTGCTGGGAATCACAGTACTTTAATGCTAATGTATTGCTCCGTAAGGCAGCGTGGAGTTTGCAGGTTCTCCCAGTGCTTGCTGGGTCTCCTCCGGTTTTCCCCCCCCACAGTCCAAAACCATGCAGGTTAGCCTAAATGGCGTTCCTAAATTGCTTGTAGTGTGTGAATGTGCGTGTGGATGTTGACTGGAGGTTCAAGCACGGTTGGCCTCCACACTCTCTAGATGGACTACAGATGTTCCTAGATGGATGGAGGAATGGCTGCATAAGTAGTCACCACAGTGATCAGAGCAAATTTGGTGCAACATAGAGTCCAGTAGGTTCCTCCATCAGCACGATGTTGGAGTATAAAATAGCACTTGATGCAGCGCAGCGTCCTGTTTATCAACATGCCACCAGATCTGGACTGTAAATGTGAACGTGTTATTTCGTCACGCTTTAATTGTTGATGATTATTTCTAAGGAACTTACTGTACAGTATACGGCCCTGTTTCCCAACATATGAACGATCCCCGCTCCCACTGTGTTTCTAGGCTACAGCAAACCTGGGTTCGAGCTCTGTCCTCGCGGCAGACGTGATATCGATTGCGGACATTTACAATTTTGTCATACTCTGTCCTGAGATATTGCTCGGAGCCTATAAACTGGATATTTACAACTGCATGACGACTATTAATTATGTCTGCCATACTACATTATCCATAACGCCCTTGCTCGTAACAGCCACATCTATATATTTGAGGACTCAGTACAAAGACGCCGCGGCAGGTAGTCTTTCACAGACGCTTCTTTCAAGTGTGCAGCCACCGAGTCTTATCACCATCGCGGGTTAGAAGATTGGACCTAATCATTCTTACGAGGACGGACCTTTTATGCACACTAAAGCCTGGACATTAAAGATTCACGGCGCTGATTAAAGTTAAGCCCCGCTCCCCCAGCACAAAGACTTTTCAGTACAAATCTTACTTATAGATCCTGCGGTTTCATATCTGAGCGTCAAGAGAATAAACTCTTCCCTTTTTCCTTTCCATGCAAAGTCGGAATACTAATCAGGGCCTTTTCAATTCTGTGTTGCTTCCAGTGCTCCCGGAGTGGGAATACTCAGAATGACTCTTTTTGCGCTGTCAATCACGATGACACCAAGAGCATCTTTGTGCTCGCGTACTGTATGCGGAGGAAGGCGGATAGTGCTTTTCGCAGAGTGTCTTATGCCACCTTATGGTGCAGCACCAGCTAGACTTCAAAAATATGCAGTTGGACAGATACACGTGTCCCAGACGAAGCATTTTACTAGGTCCGACCCCGTCCAGTTGCTTGGAGGAAGGGATTTGGGCAACGACCAATTCTGGAAAGAAGTATCATGCAAAATCAGCATTTTTTTAAAAGTTAAAAACATTTTAAAATTTAATTCATGTTCATAAAAATTTTATATAAAATCTAAATATAGATATAAAAGGAACAATTTTGCGAAAGCAACAGCTTCTATCAACATTTAAGAGATGTTTGAGTGAAACCGGGACTTTCTGGATGAGATTTCTGATGAATGAAGGCATAAAAGCAATTGACATTTACAGAAGACTTCAAGCACAGTACGCTGATGAGACTCTTAGCCGCAGTAGAACATCTGGACAGTGCAACGGCTTTAAAGAAGGCCGGACGTCTGTGAACGACGATCCCGGCCGACGTGGCTCGGAGCGCGTTGCAGTCCTGAACATCATGAACATTCAGTGAGTGGAACGCCTGATCCTTGAAAGTCGCCTCGACATCGCCAACTTGTGGAAGAGACGTGAACTGTACACACAATCATCACCTTATCAATCACAATCATCAATCATCACGCCACTTTACGCACGTTACAGGAGTTCTTGCCACACCACCCCCGTACAGTCCTGACCTCGCTCCAAGACATTGCGACTTACAGTGGAACCTCGGATTGCGAGGAACGTGGTGTACGAGTGTGCCGCAAACCGAGCAGAGATTTTTAATAAATTTTTTATCGGAAACCGAGCAAGTATTAGTTTACGAGCACCGAGTATCATGTATCACGCACGCGACTCTTATTTTGACACCGAGCGTCACTCTCTCACCTAGATTGTATTCATTAATTTTATGTATTTGTTTTTTGGGGCGGTGGAACGAATAATTTGAGTTTTCATTATTTCTTATGGGAAATGATGATTTGGTTTACGAGTGTTTTGGGACACGGGCCCACTTCCGGAACGAATTATGCCCGTAATCCAAGGTTCCACTGTATTTGGAAAAGACATTAATGGAGTTCCTGGGAGGCCGGCGTTTCAGACGTGAAGTCAGATCATGTCTCCGCCGACCTGACAGAACTTTCTACCTTGATGGTGTCCAAGCACCTAGTGAGACACTGGGATCAGTGCATTAGTGTATCAGGGGATTATATAGAGAAATAAAGGGAGTTTTTACACTCGGAACCGAGTCGAAAGTCCCAGTTTGACTCGAATGCCCCGTGCATCATGAATTGATTATCTGGAATGCCTGATGCACTATAAGCACTGACATATGTACTGTATATGGGATACTTCATTGAGCACAAAGCAGACTGAACAAGGGAATCGGCTTTCCGGTAGTCACGGGATTAAAACTCTTACCTCATAACTCACCGCACGGTTTCGTGTGTCACTCTGATATTAAGAGCCGCGACGAGCCGATGGTGCTAACCAGCACCCGGGGCTATGTGGGAAACGGTCCTGGCAGCTAGCCTGAGAGACACCCAGACACGCAAGGACTTGTCTTTCCTACGCGATCTCCTTGAGTGTGAAATCAGACCCCCAGATCCCAGTTCTGTCTCGAAGTTCGACTAAGAAACTTTCCACGCATGGGCGCAGAAAAACCCGTTCCCTCCACGGAGATGAATACAGAAATCTTTTCTCAGAATCCCTCATCACTCATAATCAGCATCAAGTGGAGCTCGTTAAACCTTCCGCAGGTACGGTGTGTGTGTGTGTGTGTGTGTGTGTGTGTGTGTGTGAGTGCCGTTGTAGTCGGGGTGGTAGTGGTAATGTTTTGTCAGCAAAATAAATGCATCTTGGTCTCGCGCACGGTGATTAAAGTGATCAGATAGAAATGCAGGCATCGTTTAGCCCTGCGCTGTGTAATTCACTGCCTTTAATGGCCGTTCCGGAGCCAAAAGCTCGCAGTCTGTCTTTCACTCCAATCAAGCATTGATTGTCCTGAAGTGTGATGCGGCGTAATTACGAGCACATTTCGAGAGGCTGGGTGGGATTCTGTAGTGTGCGGTTTGTGCAGATTATGGAGGCTAGGGCATCACGCCGCGGCGGATAAACAGGTAGAGAAGTCGCAGAGGAATTAGAGGAAGTGCAGGAAAAAGATGGGAGGAGTCACAGAACTACAGTAGGTCATGAAGTGGGGAGATGATGACCGGGCCGGATACGTTGCCAACAGCGTTGTTCAGGTTAAAATCACTTGAGAACTAAAGCAGATTATTAGTTAAAAAAAAAAATTTAAAAAAAAAAAGCTAAATTTGAGAGCTTACTCGAGCGGTTAGCATCAAATCATTCAATTTAATTCAACTCTATTGAATGCACTTTTTATGATGGACACTGAGTGAGTAAGAAGTCTCGTCATGAGTGAGCCCGAGACGGTGGTGACGAGGTGAAAACTCCCCGAGACGACACGAGGCCTCCCGAGACCTCTCAAGGAATCGACAGAATCATTTAGTTGACCATCTGACTAACAGTCTCGCTCCACTAACGGCTGTTGCTTTTGCATTTCGTTTAGTTCGTGGCATGACCAGATAAATAAAGCCCTCTGCAACTATTTTAGGTGTAAAAGTTCTCCACGATGTGATTCTCCGTCACATGTTCTCCACGACACTGTTGTAGTCGTTTTGTTCCAATCCAGTGGAATTAATCTCTGTGATTGTTCACATCATCGAGGTCCTTGGACAGTAATTGCACACACTGATAAGACTCGCGGTCGGCAGGTCCGCGCTAAGTAGCTGAACTCCGCCACCTTTGCTCGGGGTGAATGAAATGTCAAGCTAAACTCCAGTTTTTATCATTTTCTGGATAATAATCTCCAAAGCGATCCGCGCGAAATCCATTTACCTGCTCGTTCTGCAACTGCACCACAGCAAAGGTCAATTCATATACCACACGCAGCTCTCCGAGCCTTTTTAGTCCCTCCTTTTCACTTTTAAAAGCCTTTCGATCCATGCCAGCTTTGTCTTTATACTTGTAAAAGAAAAAGAAGGGGAAAAAAAAAAAGTCTATGTGATTACATCCATTGTGCTGCAAATCATGTCTTCGCTTATACGTTTTCCGGTCGCACATGAGGTACGAGTGAAGCATCAACTCTTTGTGAAGAAATCATTAAAAATAAATAAGCTTGTGCGAGATTGGTTTTTCTTGCTTACAATGCACTGCTTAAACACACACACACACACACACACACACAATTTAATTGAGCAAAAATAAAAACAGAAAAATTAGCTTTTCAAACCTTTCAGGACTTTTAAGGAGAATAGATCAGGGGGCGATAAATAAATATTCCGAGGTGTGTAGCCGACTGTTTAGGGGCAGTAGCACAGAAAACAAAAAAAAAGGTTTAACAAGCTTGAAAGTTTAACATCTAACATTTAACAGATCAGTCGCCTAATGTCCCGTATGTTAGACATCAAGGTAATAAAGAATAAAAAAAAATAATAAAAATATCAGGACAGCGTATTCACTCACTCACTCTCCTAAGATAAGATAAGATAAGATAAGATAAGATAAGATAAGCTGTAAGACATACTGTACCTTTATTCGTCCCACAGTGGGGAAATTTCTACGTCACAGCAGCAAAGAACAATGTGCAAGCATAAAGTATTGACCGGTCCGTGTATAAATACAAAAGAAGGGAAAGATAAAACAAACGATACAGCGTTTAAATCAATTCAATCAAATCAAATTGCACTACGTAATATAAGATTGCAGTATTGAGTAAAAAAAAAAAAAAAAATGTTGCTATAGCACTCATCCTGTATACGATCCTAGCAGACCAGGGACACGAGGCGGTGTGCACACTGGACAGGGTGCCAATCCATCACAGGGCACACGCACTCACTCACGCAACACGCACCAATTAGCCGACTCTATATGGATCTGAATTTCGGGAAGGAAACCAGAATTCCCAGAAGAAACCCACCAACATGGGTTTCTCACGCACATTAATTCCCGAGGTGGTGGAGAGGAGCAAGGCCATTTGATTCCTGAAGTGATGGGGAGGAGCAAGGCCACAGTGCTGCCACAGTGTATTTAGTCTCTTCCATCCATCGATCCATCCAACTAGGTACCTCTGTAGTCCAGCTAGGGACCGCGGAGGCCAACGGTGATTACCACTGTATTTAGGAAACCCACCAAGTACGGGGAGAACATGCAAACTCCACGCACGCAGGCAGGAATCGAACCCGGACCCTGGCGGTGGAAGGCGACACTGCTAACCACTATCATTTTTTTTTTTTTTTTTTGCTTTTTTTTTTTTTTTCATCACCATCAACATCATGAATAAAGGGTTAGATTTGACATTTTGCCGAATGCCTGTTATATTAGACTGCACTCTGCTGTAAGTGTCCAAGGAATGGATGAGCTCCTAAATCCTGAATGTGACCCTTGGACCCGTGCACACGTATTACAATTGAATTAAAACAAAAGATTATATCAAGTCAAACTACCTGTAGGTATGGTAGACTACCATCCTTTGTTTTTTTCCCAGGTCTTCCAAACAACAGCGTGACATTCATGATGTTCGGCTGAAACAGGCTCCTGTCTCACGCGCATCGGGAAAGCTCCTCGCTGGCTTCTCCGCGATAAGCCCGTATCGAGCCGATGACATTCGGAGGTGGATTTGATTTGAGTGATCGCACACCGTGGCTGCTTACCGAGGCCTCAGGCCTCTGCGTTTGCATCACACAGCACTGTTTGGGAGCAAACATTTATATACATAACTTCCTGTGTGTGTCAAAGTAAACATGAACAAGATCAAACAATCACACTCAGATTATCTATATTGTGTGTTTGAGTCCGGTAAACACTTATTCATTTGGAATAGTCGATAGTGAAGCCAGGTACAGTATGTGGCGGCAGAGCAGTGCTTGATATCATGGAGATACCTTATTGTTAATTTCAGCTTCACACGTCATGGCTGGTAGGGTTTGGGGATTTTAGAAATGGTTCAGAAGCAGCATTGGTGCGGATTAAAAAAAAAATAATAATAATAATGTTATACATATAATTTAGAAAATGTGTGTGCCAGAGAAACGACTGCTGACGTTTATGCAACATGGAAGAGACCAATCTTGCTTCCCTAAAAATTTAAGGTGGCCAACTTTTAGAGAGATGATTATCTACGTGCCCCCCAAATTTTTGAATATTTCAGCGTCTGTCTCGCTTCAAACAATAATCATTTAAAATGCTAATTATTTATATTTCTTTATTCTTTAGTACTGATACTAAAATTGGTACAGTACAGCTTCTAGAAGCGCATGACCTGTAAAAATGTTTGCTTAAATTAAAGCATTCCGTGCGAAAATATTTCTTCAAAAAAGCTGTAGTGTCCGTAACCATGTCAAATTCATGTTGCAACATCTTATAAATTTTTTTAAATATTTTAATTTCTGTTAATGTGAAATCTAAATTGGCCAAATTTGATTATTTCGGTCATTGAATATAAATGGGGAGAACATGCAAACAGACAACAGGGGGCGGGAATCGAACCTGAACCCTGAAGGTGCAAAGCTACGGTGCTAACCACTACACCGCCATGCCCCTCAGTTAGTTTTACACTTGTGTGCAGTGCTTTTAAAATACGTCTTTTAGCAAAAATAAATAAATAAATTAAATAAAACTAAGACTGCTATTCTTGTTTTAAAGTCTATGGGCAGTTGGTGCAACACCGCCACCTACTGAACCGGAGTGTGGAGTAGAAGATACAGTGGAACCTTGGATTATGAGCATAATTCGTTCAGGAAGTGGGCTCATATTCCAAAACACTCGTAAACCAAATCGCATCTTCCCATAAGATATAATGAAAACACAAATTATTTGTTACACAGCCCAAAACAATAAATACATAGAAATAATTAATACAATATATAAAGTAAAAATAAAACAAATTAATCTGCACTTTACCTTTAAAAAAAGTTAAAATAAATCCGGACAGATAAGTGTTTCCGTTGTTGCGTGCAGGCGCCGTGTACTTGTGTGTGTGTGTGTGTGTGTGTGTGGAATTAGCCCCTTCCCTCGCCTCGTCTTACACAGTATAACTCCTCCCCCGTCCCCCCACCTCACTTTTTAAGTTTCACAACAAACACACACACAACGGAAACACTGTTTTAATGGGGGAAAAAAAAGTCTCTCTAATGACACTGTATGTGTGTGTGAAGCCGGGGAGGGGTGTGTGCGCGTGTTGGTGTGTGTGTGTGTGTGTGTGTGTGTGTGTGTCAGTGTCAAGTTACGCACGTGCACACACATAGGAGACACGCTGAAACAGAGAGGGAGATGTTGATTATACCAGCACGAAGACCTAGCAGGGGAGACGATTACCCACAATTCCGCAGCGCAAGAGAGAGAAAAATCATTGGCTCAATTGTGATCACGTGATGCTCTGTGTCAAAACAAGAGCACATGCATGATACATGATACTCGGCACCCATGAACCAAGACTGGCTCGTTTTTTCAAGTAAAAATTTATTAAAAATCTTTGCTCGTCTTGCGGAACACTCGTAAACTGCGTTACTCGTAATCCGAGGTTCCACTGTAATGGGTTTGCACAAAGGATGATATTTAAACAATCAACAACAGAAGCATTAAAGTGTTCATTAAGTCCTTCAAGTGGTTTTAAATAGATTTAAACCTGTAGGAAACACTGCTGCTTTAGAGACTAAATAAACTTTAGTCGAATCGGACCGGAGCAGCAGTCCAGCTCTGATTTACAGCTCATGGTTTGCCACCCGAACAGAACAGTTTCTCTGATTTAAATGTCTTCTTTGTTGTTGTTGTATCGCTGAAAAATGACACGCTGCTAACGATCAGCAGGCTTCAGAACCCGAGGCGTAAAAGTAACGTAATTATAACTCCACATCTCCGTGTACAGTCAGGTCCTGAAATATTTTACACCCCCTAGACACTCATGGTGTCCTCGTCACTGAGTGACAGCTGACTCGAATACTGTATGTACAAGCTTTTTTTCTTTTTTTTTTTTAGATACTGTCAATCATCCGTGCTGGCTACATGCCATGTTGGAGACACACTGCTCTCCAGACGTCAAGATGGCATTCTGTGTGTGTGTGTGTGTGTGTGTGTGTGTGTGTGTGTGTGTGTGTGTAAGTGTAAGAAGAGAATAAGTCTGAAACACACACACACACACACACACACACACACACACACACACACAAAAAGCACAGACTTGATTGATGAGTGTACCGGACACGAGGACAGTAAGATTAAGTGACAGAATGTGCACTTTTGTGTGTGTGTGTGTGTGTGTGTGTGTGTGTGTGAGAGTGAGAAAGAGAGAGTTGTGTGTTCAGATCCCTTCCAGTACCAGCGCATGCTTCCGAAACCATTCTGCCCTGCCTCTGCCCTCGCCTCAAACAATCAAGTGCACACACGAAAAAAGGCCCTTTCATTTCCAGAACAGTTAAATAGTTACAGTGCCAAAGCAGATGAGAGCATTTTTCATCCGCCCGCTTCTCCTTCCTCGGGAGCGATCGCTGACACAGGCGGCTCTGTTTCACCGGGGTCTTGATCTTGATCATTTGCAGCTCACAAAGAACAATCATTACCCCCCCCCCCTCTCTCTCTCTCTCTCTCTCTCTCTCTCTCCATAACAGCAGCATTGTTTTTGCGTCTCAAAGAAGGTGTAGGAGGAGGACTGATTGATAAGGTGGCAGACATTTTGATTATCAAATGCTAATCACGCTCGCTCTCTGCACAGCCATTTTGCTCGTTTCGAGACGGAACGGCTTGACCGTGTGTCCGGAGAACCTGGCACCTTTCGCGTCACCTTTAACTAAAGCGCAGCGTAGTCGTTTTTTAATCCGTGCGCTACATGACACACGCCTACGCTGCTCATTCTAATTGATGTCAGCTCGATTGAGCTTTATTATTACATCTATTTCCACTCTTTCTTTTACACCTTAAATAAGAATACAGTACATTCTCTTTGTACACACTGATGAAGGGTTTGTCATGGAAGGAGCCACGGAGCTTATTATGGAAACGGTTGCGGGTTGTCTTGTCTTGTTTAGAGGCGCTTAGCGTTCGATTTGATTATAAACCGTCTTGACTTGTGCTTTTGAATAAGCAAATGATTTCAATAAAATGAAAGCCCCCGAGAGGGCATAAAGTCGTCAAGGTCTCAAGCCACGACGCAACTTTAGAGATATTTAGAGATGGCCCGTACGGACCGTGTCCGATTTCCTGCGGAGATGAGAAATATATCACCATACAGTACTGTATGCTCTAATGTACAATATGTATGTAGGCAAAATATAGCCTACAGCACATGGTTTACTTTGGTATAAATTTACAGATATGGATGACGATAGTTTATTAAAATACAAAAATATAACAAACAACAACAACAACAACAACAACAACAAAAAAGTTGTTTTTGAATGTATTTCATATCTCAGGCTTTTGGATTAGCGTTGTTGGAGTGAAGCACAAGCTAACCACACTTGCCATGTACACTCGAACGCAAACACAATCACATAGTACATGCTTTAGTACTGCTATGGTATGACATCGTACAGGCACTGCCTCATTAGATACCTGCTGAACCCTGGTGGCCGATAAACACCACGGTGTGGTGGAAGATGCCGTTGCAACCTTTGGACGATGCTATTACGGTATATACTGTACGTGTCAAATGGCACTGTAGAGGTTACTAAAACAGGTCCAGCGTACAAGACGTAGCATGGAACTTGTAAAGATACCACCGTGCTGTAGAACCATAGACCATGCTATAGGACATGTACCATATGCAAAGCAAAGTATGTACATTATTTTGCTATAGAATCAAATATATGCCATGGTAATGACAAAAATACCATCGTACTATACATACGTCATGGTATTAACTTTTCTTATGAGTATCTACACTATACAGATAAAAGTATCAGGTGTTTCACTCAATCAGGCCCCTTTAATCCCCAGTGAAGGTCGATCTTGATGCTTCAGCATACCAAGACGTCTTGTCTTGGACAACGCTGTGCTTCTACAGTATGCAACTTTGTGTCAACAGTTTGTTGAAGGCCCTTTACTATTCCAACATGACTCCGCCCCAGTGCACAAAGCAACGACTATAAACACACGGTTTTGATGAGTTCGGTGTGAAAGAACTCGAGCGGCCCGAACACCGAGCCCTGAGACCTCAACTCCGTCGAGCACCTTCGGTATGAACTGGATGGAGATCGTGAGCCGGAACTTCTCGTCCAACATCAGCGCCTGATCTCTTAAACGCTCTGCAGAACGAACGGGCACGAATTCACACAGAAACACGCCAGCATCTCGTGGACGCTGTCAGAGTTGCATGAAGGGGCCGACTCCATATTGTAGTTCATGTATTTGGATACAATGTCCTTGCAGATTTGGGGTAATGTTTTTATTTCCGTATCGTGTTTGTCTTTATGTATGTTGCATAACGCACCTTACTGTACATGTTATAGTTACCGTATTAGCAGATTAGCAGCGCAAGCTAACAAAGCAACAATCTCTGTTACCGTACATCCCGCTAAGCTTTTATTTTTCCAGGGTCGTACAGTATTTGCAACGCTGGGTCGTTCATTCAATTTTATCTCAACACCATTACTTCCAAAAGCGATGTCATCCCCACAGTGCTCGCCATTTCATCAGAGTTAAGGACGTTGGCTAACCTCCTCACGGAGGCAACCAGCTTTTGCGCTAAAATACCATGGACTGCAATGCTGTAAAAAAAAAAATAAATAAATGAGTAAGAAATATAGAACGTGAACTATAAGACACAAAATGATCCTGTAGGTCTGCCACTCGACTGTGAATTTGTCACTTTAACTTTCAGGCTTCTGACAAGACCTGATAGACCTGCAGGAATGAAACAGCATGTGTGGTTCAGCTAGTCCTGATTCATTTGTTCTGACCATGCAGTGCAAGAGAGAGAGAGAGAGAGAGAGAGAGAGAGAGACTGTAGCTCAGGTGTAGCTTCAAAAAGTTGCATTCGATACTCAACAAAACTTTTAAAAGGAACCGAGCGTGTGAGGTGAAGCTGTGAGTCCATAATCAGCCGTAATATGAAGATTTAGTTCAAATGGAGACCAAGAAGAACGGATATGAAAACACAGCAAATGCATTCAGAATTATTATTTTCTTTTATATTTATAAAACACAGGAATTATTTCGATGCATTTTTTTTAAAGGTCTTTAAAGGTTCCATATTTTACTACTTATTTAACAAGCTCCACTGTCTCTATTAGGTCATGCATTTTTTTTTATTATTTTTTTTAAATACATCAAACTTATTATCCTTATTTCACTCCTATTTAGAACAAACCATTTCAGTGTCTACTGCTAGGCCACGCCCCTCACCAGAGAACAGCAGAGGTGA
The DNA here is from genome assembly GCA_013621035.1 of Clarias magur. Taxonomy (NCBI): domain Eukaryota; kingdom Metazoa; phylum Chordata; class Actinopteri; order Siluriformes; family Clariidae; genus Clarias; species Clarias magur. Next base: position 716,770 of record QNUK01000318.1, on the reverse strand, counting down.
ATGACAAGCAGGAGGAGGGGCTCTTCTTATATGAGGTCACATTAGGACAAACGACGCTTTCTGAAGTTCCAAGCTGTTAGCTTTAGAGAAAAAAAAAAAAGAAAGAAAAAAAAAAAAAAGGTTTGGTCTGTGCATTAGTCAGAAGTCACTCTTTCAATCATAGTCCTGTTGATTTTGTCACAGCATCACACAAAACTGGCTGGACAGAATAAAACTTTGCTCATCCTGTTGGATCTGCCTGAAGTTTAATCTGCACCATCAGTGAAATCTAAATGTGGAGTAAAAGTGATGTTATGAACAGTTACGTGTGGGATTTAATCATCTACTTTAAAGTAATCTACTAATGCGCTACTGTCTCAATGTAAACAAACACCTGCACCAATAGACATTAATGAGAAAAGATAAAGTGAATGTTTTGACTGGGATTAGTTCATATTGTCACTTTGGCTGAAATAACAGCGCTGAAGTGGTAGAAGTGAATTTTAACACGCCGGAGTCGTTTTAAGGCAAAACTTCATCTTTATCTGATCTATTTGTTCCATTTCTCATCTGTGATTCTCTCTCCGATTACCGAACAGCGAGTGTGTTTGTTTGTCTGAGCACCAAAGAAGTCCAACTTAGTGTAAACAAGGCGTCAGATACTCGACCTTACAGAATGTGATTTCTGTGTGTTAATAAGTGAGACAGAGAGTTCTGCTGTACAGAGACACACACAGGCATGTACATGTGCTTCAACCTGAAATAATAATAAGATCACTGATTATATTAAAGATCAGAAGATTATTTTTAGCTTTAATCTTTTTTTTTTGGGGGGGGTTCCCTGATTTTCTCCCTAATTTAGTTGTAATCAATTCCTCCTCGTCACTAGGGGGCGCTCCCACATTAACTGCTAACTATCTTTTCGAACTGCTCGCTCACGCACTGTTGGGGGCGGAGTAACACACTCGGCGGACGGCGCTATCCGCTCCTTCCGCTCTCTTCCGAGCTCACAGACGCCCCCGATTGGCTGTAGAGCCGCGATTAATGTGGGAGCACTAAGTACCTCTCGTCCCTCCCTCCTGAGAGAGCTCGGCCAATCAGCTCCCTCTAGACCTCCGGCTGCGAGAGGTTACAGCGTCACCCGGGAACCGAACTCGCGTCATCTCCGGATGATAGGGCGAGCGCTTTTACCACTGCGCCACTCGGAGGCTAGCTTTAATCTTTTAACTATTTCTATGAACTCTTTAACCATCAACGATGCATAATTACGCTAGTATGTTCGAAACAAACTCCTGATTTGAGAATAATCAACAAGTTCATAATAAATAACGATATAAGTTCGAGGTTGCGGTTGGTTCTCCAGGTAGAAATCTTTTCCTGGTAATATTGTATGTTAATGTAAAACTGAATGATGTTTTTGTTCGTATTCTTGCTGGATTATAAACAGGAAGAGACAGTTCTGCTAACGCACTGCGGGTTTTCCGCAACAACATGTCAGGACGCTAAGAGAATTCCCTGTGTGCACACAAGCTCGTCTTGACGAGGACGTTCTATTCAAGTGTTTATTACAATAATTCAGCTGATGAAGTTGTGTTCGACTTAAACCGAATCTAACGTCAGCCTCAAAATATTGCGATTTTATTCACGAATCTAACGTCTTGCTACTTTTTAATCTAGCATTATCAGATGGTACTATTTTTTTTTTTCTCATAATAAACACACACACACACACACACACACACACACAGAGCATATTCCAGGTGCTTTGTGGTGGTAATGTTGTACCTTAAAATGGCTTCCTGTGATTACTTTTATTTATCAGCCGGACGACTTCACACTTCCGTGAGGAGAAAAATAAAAAGGAAATACTTGGCAGGAAAAAAGGGGCTTAGTGACTATTTTCCTCTGCAGGCATATAAATAGGAGAGGGGGGATAGTGTGTGTGTGTGTGTGTGTGTGTGTGTGTGTGTGTGTGTGTGTGTTTCAGTTCCTTTTCCTCAGATGACTCATAAATGCACACATGTGCACACACTTACACACACACACACACACACATATCATATATATATATATATAAACACACACTGCCATACAGACAGGGGTCACCTAAAGATCGTCTCCGTCCCCTCCCTCACTCCTCCACATGTGTGTCCCATAAATAAACCTGACCAGGGCAACAGGGGGTTGTAACTCTGTAGACTGTAGCAGACTGGTGCAGAATTCACACGCCGCATTTTCTCCTTCTTTTCATCTTGTTTTTTCTCTCTCTCTTTCTTTCACGCGGTGGTGGCAAGGCTCGGTCGCATCGACAGAACAGAATAACGGCCGGCGTGCGTGGAGCCGAGGGAATTCCTCCAGGCACGGGGCAGGGACTTGGCCAGCCCGTCTGTTATTGGAAAAGTTGAAGAGGGGGGTTTAGAGCGACTGCATGGAAAGAGAGAGAGAGTGAGAAAGAGACAGAGAGAGAGAGAGAGGCCTCATGGTGCGATTTAGAGGAGCCAATCTTGTATTATCTATCTGACACACCCTGACTGACTGGGCGACTGACCGCAGAACAGGATGGTAAGTTCCTGGATCCTGGACTTTTTTTTTTTCTTTTTCTTTTTGCCGTTTTGCTGGAATGTGTAGGTTGACAGGAAGTCGACTCTTCTACCTCGCTGTCTTGGCTGGGAAAGCTATGTTGTTGTTGTTGTTGATGTTTTTTTTTTGTTTTGTTTTAGTTTATTTTAGCTCATGAGTCATGATCATGGAGGAGGATATTGAAGTCATATGTGTTTAAAAGTCAAAGGGAAAGCATCCGGTGCCAAAAGTTCTGACACAATGCTTTTTGTCCCCTCCTCCACTTCATTTTGATTTTGTATTTTCCTTTTCAGACGCTTCTGTTGCCCCGTGTTGCTCTGCATTTGGTAGCAATTACTCCGGCCCTTTGGTGGCTGCGTTTCTATAAATAATTAACAACAGAGCTCGCTGTGTGGACAGACCCGCGATCCGTCTTCTGTGAAAAAGTCTTGGCCGCCATAAGACATCCGAGACGTGATATTTCACCGGGTAGCGCATTCGATTATTTTAGGAAGGAAAGAAGAGAAGGAGGACGTCCGAGGACTCGGGTTTCTGTCTGTCTCTTTTTTTTTTTTTTTGCTACTGACTCAGAAGTTCGTGTCTCCGCCCCGCGCGTAAACTCAGCCTTGGGTCTGTTTCCAGAGCCGCTCGATATATCCTGTGCTGAAGTTAACAAAAGCAAAGGGAAACTTCTCCAACTACATCAAGTCCACACAAACTATTCTCAGGTCCTTTATGCTTTTCTATTTGATTTTTATTCCTCCGTTCAGCACCCAGCGTCCTGAGGCTCTACAGTATTTATTCTACCTTCCTCACACATTTCCTAAAACTTCCTCTTCTTCTTTTCTTGCCTGGCGTTTGTTTTCACTTGGCGTTTCTGAGGATTCCGAGCAGAACAGAGAGGTAGGAAACCTTGGCGAGTCAAACTGTACCACGTGACTTCAACAACACCGCTCTACCTAGTGTTTACAACCAGGCGTGCCTCAGGTATCGGTACTCCCTCGTGAGGAGGAATACAACAGGAGGAAAGCAGCGGGGTAAAAAGGTCTGGAGTAAATTGTATTAAATAATAATAATAATAATAATAATAATAATAATAATAGAAACCCACGATTTAAGAAAATCGGAAAACAAAAGAAGGGTAAGCATTAAAGCATAACAAGTAAAAACTCAGTTTATTTCTCTATATAATCCAACCGATACACTAATGCACTCACTAGTGCTTGGACACCATCAAGGTAGGACGTTTTTTTCGGACTGTCTGGTACACGTCTGAGACTCCGTCCTCCCAGGAACTCCTTTAATGACTTAACAAAACATGTGAAAATGGCTTGGAGCGAGGTCAGGAGGTCTGTGTGAGCTGAGGTCCTGTAATGTGCGAGTGGTGTTGGTGAATGACTGTGTGTACAGTTGACACAGACAGACGCGTCTCTTCTGCAAGTTGGCAACAAGTTATCCACCAATGTTTAAGAACCAGGCATTCCATGCTGCGCGACTGCATCGGTTTCCGAGTGAACTCGGCCGGGATCGGCATACATGGACGTTCGGCCTTCTTTAAGACGTTTGTTTCAGTCTGAGAGTCTCATCACCGTACTGTGCTTAAAGTCTTCTGTAAATGTCACTCGCTTATACACCTTCATTCACCAGAGATTTCATCACTAGTCCCGGTTCGACTTGAACACCTGATCATTTACAAATCATTAATAGCTTAAATTGGTGACAAATACAGTATGACGCTGTCATTAACTGTCCGGTTCGCTGCTCATCTTTCACGTGTTATAAAGGGAGCATGGGGCAGCGTGATTTCGGCCCCAATGGGCTTCTTCGCCGTTAACGCTTATTGCAGTACCCATTTCTTACCACAAGGGGCAATTATAACTCGATAGAGCTAAATGAGACAGTGAGCACGACACGATAACGTTCTTGGAACGAGAAATCTAGAAAGTTACAACATTTCTGTTAATTGTTAATCACTCAAAGTGGCAAATGAAGGCTTTAAGACTTGATGCCTTTGTGGATTATGTTTCATTGTTTTTTTTTTTCATTCAAGGACACGGAGTGCTTGTTTAAACGTGCGGACGTGTGCACGTGTCTTACAGTCACAGATCTCCTGTGGATAAGGAGCACGGACTCGATCTTTCTTTCTTTCTTTCTAATTTTTTCATCGTTCCACATCTCACAGTAAACAAGGCTTTCGCTCTTTCATTCTACAACGACACACTTATCCAAGGGGTCTTGCAGTTATTACAAAGCGGCAGGAGCATCCAGTTAGCAGAAAATAGCCGTACAGCCTTAGCCTGAGCTAAAGGTCAAAGTTTCGGAACGCACATATTGCTTGTGCATTTCGGATAAACTGCGCGTTTAACAGGGATTGCTCTGCTTACTGTGATCCTGATACGCTTGTGAATAAACGCTCCAGAAAAGCCCACGTCCTGTAAATAAATTCTATACAATATGTGCATGGCTTGTTTTTTAATCCTCCGTAAGCTGAGCATCTTTCTGGCTCTGCGCTCGGCAGAGGTGAAGTGAAATAAGTGGCAGGACGCCGTGTTTTGTGACAGCGTGAGTCTGGTGAACTGCCAACGCACCAACGCAGCGCTGGCACCAGAGACACGAGCTAAGCTGTGAGCAGGTGTTTCATATGCTGAGGATTTTATCAACATCTACATTTTTTTTTTCTTTTTTTACTCATTGATAAAGAATCAGACGCGTGTCATAGGAGTACGGAGAAGGAAAACAACAACAAGCTAGCTGTGAGCTCGTAGAGCCGAGAGAGAGAGAGAGAGAGCGAGTACGCGTCATCGAAACAGCTTTCTGTGAGTGAATTCCAAATCACTTAGAATCATGGAAGTGTAAATAATAAATAAATTCCACATTTTGGAACAAAATCAACATATTTATTAATGAGGGTTACAGTGCAGAGAGCGTTAGCAACTTTCACAAAACAAGGCTAGGAAGAAATGAATAAAGAAAGGAAGCAAAGCATAAAGATAAAAGGTTTACCTAATGACCTGTCATTTAAATTTATTGTTTCTTTTATTCATACATGACTTTGAAGAAAGAAATGTGGAGAAAGAAAAGCAAATAAACAAAGAAAAAGAAACAGAAAGACATAAGCGAGTACACATCTTTTTGTTAGTTTTTTTTTTTTTTTAAACCTTAAAAAATATTCCCTACAAACGCGAAGGATAGAAATTATCGATAATATAATTACCTAATTGTCTATAAATTGCTTAGTTGTTATTATTTACGTTTGACTTTCAAGAAAAAAAAAAGCTTAACTTCACGTTCTTGAAACAGAGTATCAGAGAATGTGAAAGAAAGAAGAATAAAGAAGGAAAATTAAACAAATTAATTAACACACGAAGAAAAGTTTTCCCGAATGACTGATGGTTTTAATTATTTTATTTCTTTTATTTACACTTGACTTTCAAGAAAGAAAAAGCATAAAAGAAAGAAAAACAAAGAGTGATAAAAGTAAAGAAAGATGTACTTACTTACCTCTAATTTAGTTTCTTTATTCTTATTTACATTTGATTAAAAATGTAAACAAAAAAAAACTTTTCTTTGAGCTTCATTTGTAAAACAATGGCATTAAATCAACCCATTGTTTATAGAAATGAAGATATTTAAGATCAAGTTAATAATGAGTGCAGTCAAAATAAGGAAAACGAGACGGCGTAAAGAGGAATAAGATCAACACGGAGCGCTGCTGCGACTAACTCGAGCTTTTCTTCCGTCTGAATCTAATTTCACAGATGATAAAGAAAGATAGTGAAGGTTAATTATTTCAAGGTCACTTCTGTTTACTGCAAGCTGAAGCATTTCTGAAATAACCATCTCTCTCTCTCTCTCTCTCTCTCTCACACACACACACACACACACACACAATAACACAAACAATATAATTTTCATGGAAGACTTTGATGAATGAAAAGGGAATCCCCTCCTCTGCATGTCAGTGTGTGTGTGTGTGTGTGTGTGTGTGTGTGTGTGTGTGTGTGTGTTTTGTGGCTCCGCCTACTGCGTACTTTCCTCCCTCAACCTGCCCCAGTTCTCTCTGTCCACCCTCACCCAGGAGTTTCACCCTTTGACTCCCACCCTTTCCACCCTCACCACCCCACACTCACCCTGCCCAGTTGTCCTCTGTCCACCCTCACCCTGTCCCAGTTCACCTTGTCCACCCTCACCCTGTCCCAGTTCATCTTGTCCACCCTCACCCTGTCCCAGTTCATCTTGTCCACCCTCACCCTGTCCCAGTTCACCTTGTCCACCGTCACCCTGTCCCAGTTCATCTTGTCCACCCTCACCCTGTCCCAGTTCATCTTGTCCACCCTCACCCTGTCCCAGTTCACCTTGTCCACCGTCACCCTGTCCCAGTTCATCTTGTCCACCCTCACCCTGTCCCAGTTCACCTTGTCCACCGTCACCCTGTCCCAGTTCATCTTGTCCACCCTCACCCTGTCCCAGTTCACCTTGTCCACTGTCACCCTGTCCCAGTTCATCTTGTCCACCCTCACCCTGTCCCAGTTCACCTTTTTGTCCCACCGTCACCTGTCCAGTCATCTTGTCCACCTCACCCTGTCCAGGTTGACCTTGTCCACCTCACCCTGTGCCCAGTTTCACCTTTTGTCCCCCTCACCCATGTCCCGTATCTTGTCCACCCTTACCCTGTCCCAGTTCATCTTGTCCACCCTCACCCTATCCCAGTTCACCTTGTCCACGGTCACCCAGTCCTAATTCACCTTGTCCACCCTCACCCTGTTCCAGTTCACCTTGTCCACTGTCACCCTGTCCCAGTTCACCTTGTCCACAGTCACCCTGTCCCAGTTCACCTTGTCCACTGTCACTCTGTCCCAGTTCACCTTGTCCACCGTCACCCAGTCCCAGTTCACCTTGTCCACCGTCACCCTGTTCCAGTTCACCTTGTCCACTGTCACCCTGTCCCAGTTCATCTTGTCCACCCTCACCCTGTCCCAGTTCACCTTGTCCACCGTCACCCTGTTCCAGTTCACCTTGTCCACTGTCACTCTGTCCCAGTTCACCTTGTCCACAGTCACCCTGTCCAGTTACACCTTGTACCATTTGGTCACCCAGTCCTAGTTCACGCTTGTCACCCTCACCCTGTCCCAGTTCATCTTGTCCACCCTCACCCTGTCCCAGTTCATCTTGTCCACCCTCACCCTGTCCCAGTTCACCTTGTCCACCGTCACCCTGTCCCAGTTCATCTTGTCCACCCTCACCCTGTCCCAGTTCATCTTGTCCACTGTCACCCTGTCCCAGTTCACCTTGTCCACTGTCACTCTGTCCCAGTTCACCTTGTCCACCGTCACCCTGTCCCAGTTCACCTTGTCCACCGTCACCCTGTCCCAGTTCATCTTGTCCACCTCACCCGTGTCCCAGTTCACGCTTGTCCACTGCTCACCCTGTCCCAGTTCATCTTGTCCACCCTCACCCTGTCCCAGTTCACCTTGTCCACCGTCACCCTGTCCCAGTTCATCTTGTCCACCCTCACCCTGTCCCAGTTGACCTTGTCCACCCTCACCCTGTCCCAGTTCACCTTGTCCACCCTCACCCTGTCCCAGTTCATCTTGTCCACCCTTACCCTGTCCCAGTTCATCTTGTCCACCCTCACCCTATCCCAGTTCACCTTGTCCACGGTCACCCAGTCCTAATTCACCTTGTCCACCCTCACCCTGTTCCAGTTCACCTTGTCCACTGTCACCCTGTCCCAGTTCACCTTGTCCACAGTCACCCTGTCCCAGTTCACCTTGTCCACTGTCACTCTGTCCCAGTTCACCTTGTCCACCGTCACCCAGTCCCAGTTCACCTTGTCCACCGTCACCCTGTTCCAGTTCACCTTGTCCACTGTCACCCTGTCCCAGTTCATCTTGTCCACCCTCACCCTGTCCCAGTTCACCTTGTCCACCGTCACCCTGTTCCAGTTCACCTTGTCCACTGTCACTCTGTCCCAGTTCACCTTGTCCACAGTCACCCTGTCCCAGTTCACCTTGTCCATGGTCACCCAGTCCTAGTTCACCTTGTCCACCCTCACCCTGTCCCAGTTCATCTTGTCCACTGTCACCCAGTCCTAGTTCACCTTGTCCACAGTCACCCTGTCCCAGTTCACCTTGTCCATGGTCACCCAGTCCTAGTTCACCTTGTCCACCCTCACCCTGTCCCAGTTCATCTTGTCCACTGTCACCCAGTCCTAGTTCACCTTGTCCACCCTCACCCCGTCCCAGTTCACCTTGTCCACCCTCACCCTGTCCCAGTTCACCTTGTCCACTGTTACCCTGTCCCAGTTCATCTTGTCCACCCTCACCCTGTCCCAGTTCACCTTGTCCACTGTCACTCTGTCCCAGTTCACCTTGTCCACAGTCACCCTGTCCCAGTTCACCTTGTCCATGGTCACCCAGTCCTAGTTCACCTTGTCCACCCTCACCCTGTCCCAGTTCATCTTGTCCACTGTCACCCAGTCCTAGTTCACCTTGTCCACTGTCACCCAGTCCTAGTTCACCTTGTCCACCCTCACCCCGTCCCAGTTCACCTTGTCCACCCTCACCCTGTCCCAGTTCACCTTGTCCACTGTTACCCAGTCCTATTTCATCTTGTCCACGCTCACCCCGTCCCAGTTCACCTTGTCCACCCTCACCCTGTCCTATTTCACCTTGTCCACCCTCACCCCGTCCCAGTTCACCTTGTCCACCCTCACCCTGTCCCAGTTCACCTTGTCCACTGTTACCCAGTCCTATTTCATCTTGTCCACGCTCACCCCGTCCCAGTTCACCTTGTCCACCCTCACCCTGTCCTATTTCACCTTGTCCACGCTCACCCTGTCCCAGTTCACCTTGTCCACCCTCACCCTGTCTCAGTTCACCTTCTCCACGCTCACCCTGTCCCAGTTCACCTTGCCCCATGTTCACCCCTACCATGGCAGTTTCACCCTCTGTCCCCTCACCCTGCCCAATTTCACCATATCCTCTCAACCTGTCTGGCTACACTCTCACCCCGTCCCAGTTTCACCCAGTGTCCCCCCATCCTGTCCCCTTTCACCCTGTCCCAGTTCACCCTAACCCTGTCTGACCACACCCTGCCTAGTTTCACCCTGTTCAACATAACCTCGTGGGAATTCACCCTATCCAATCTCACGCCACCGCAGTTCCTCCTGTCTACCCTAAACCCTTGCACACCCTCACCCTCACCAGTCCGCCCTGTAAACCTCTACATTTTTCTCCAAGAAAATTGAACTACTTATTTTTGTAAAAACTTTTACTCATTTTGCTTCTCTCACTGTGCAGTTCAATTTCTTTGAACAAAATAAGAAAAGAAAGGCGAAGGAATTTTAAAGAACGGCTGAAAGTGCTCAAAGATCTTTAAAAAAGTAAAGGACAATCTTTAAAGAAAAAGAAAGTTTGCTTAATGAGAATTGTACATTTTAATTGTTTTAATATTATTTTCTCGCTTTCACACTTCTTAATGAAGAGGGAAAGAATAGGAGAGATGTTTTTTTCCCCCCCAATCACCTACAAGTTTATTTTGTTTCTCTTATTTAAACTTTACTTCTATTCGTTTATTCGAGAAAAAAGAAAGGATTAACGGCGCAGGTAAAAGGTGAGGTGACGCTTTGCAGGAATGAAACCAATCGCTGGCTCTTGATGTTCGGCTTTGAACAGTTTCAAGGGTGATTTTTTTTTTTTGTTCGTCTCCAGTGTGTGCGTTCTTCACGCTTCGCTCTTTCACTCGCTTATCGTCTGAAGTGCTCGAGAGTGGTGAGGCTCAGACGGAGGAGCGCACGAGGAACTCGCCGCCTTTTTTCTGCTCTCTCGGTCTCGGTCTCTCTTTTGTGTGAAAGCAATCTACGTTCTCTTTTCAGCTCCTTCCTTTCAGTTTGGGTGAAAACGACAACATCCGAAGCATCAATAAGTCATAAAAACTAGCTGTTAGCATAACTGTGCGTCACACCATTGTCCATCAAACTAGCTGTTCATGTTAGCATGAACCCCGCTAAGACCTCGGGAATGTCTTCAGCAGGCTTCATGTTCATCACATTTCCCCCTTCTGCTCCTTTTCCTCTTTTGTTTCTTCCCGTTTCCTTTGCAGCTGTACCACATTCGCTGCTGTTTTCTTTTTCTTTTCAGAGTGCTAGCGATGCTCCGTTTTTTCGCTCTCTTTCAGATGATTAACACATTCTCGATTCGTCGTTTTATCCCGGAACTGAAGACGTCTGTAAATTAAAAAAAAGCCCAAACCACTTTTTCTAAGAGACGTTTTTGTCTCTTTCAGTAAAATTAGGACGGAAAGGAAAAGCGGCCGCATTACAGCATTAGCACTGTGTGTAATTAAACGCTAAAAGATGCTGTTAGACGAAAAGTAAATGATAAGGCAGCGCGTGAGTCACATTTCAGAGGCCCGAGATGACTCACGGAGAGAGGACTGCAGCCTACGGTGTTTATTCTCCGCCGCTCGGGTGTTAAAGCAGCTCGCGCTCGTGTCGGCGCGTGGGTCAGGAAGCGTGCGGCGTTTCCCTCCAGCCCTCCGTCCAGATCCTGTAATTGTTCAATAATGACTCATGACTATAACACACGAGTACCATGACTGATGGACGATCATTTAATAACTAACATTATATTACTGCACTGAAAAAAAAAAAAAACAGAATGACTCGATAATTATCCAGTTCTTTAATACGGTCATTTACTGTACCTACTGTCACATGACCTTAGACACAACTCAAACAGGGGCTTAGAAAGTAATAAATAAAAGAGGGAAAGAAAAGAGGGGAACAGATTTGCCTAATTGTTACTAATTTAGATTTGATGTTCTTATAAGAAGGAAAGAAAGAAAAAAGAAAAATGAACGCAATTTACTTGTGTTTAGTGTATATGTGTGTTACTGAAAGAAAGAAAGAAAGAAAGAAAGAAAGAAAGAAAGAAAGAAAGAAAAACAACAACTAATGTTTGCTTAATTACTATCTGTACATTTTATTGAAAGAAAGAAAGAAAGAAAGAAAGAAAGAAAGAAAATGAATGTTTGGCAATTTACTTGTTTATTTGTTCTTTGTAGTTCGTAGTCTTTTTTTTTTTTTTTTTAAAGCAATGAAGAAAAAATTCAGACTTGTTTAAATGACCTCATCTACTGTCACATGACCTTTGTCAGAAATCAAAACAAGAGGTTAGAAAGAAAGAGACAAGGAAAGAAAGACAGAAACTTCTTAATTATTATAAATGCAAATCTGATGCTTTTAAAAGCAAGCAAGAAAAAAAGGACAAAGAAATAAAGGAAGGAAATAAAGACAGAGAGACGAGCGCCAGTGGTGTGTTGGTCGCGCGGCGGCGGCGGCGGCGTGTGACCCGAGCAGCAGGTCAGGGCTCCTGCAGACGAGTCGCTGCTGAGAGGCGGAAGAGAGGAGCGGGAATCACCTGAACACTGTTACTGAGTGAGGCTTCAGGAGTGTGTGTGTGTGTGTGTGTGTGAGAGAGAGAGAGAGAGAGAATAGTAATGTTTTAAATAAATTTTAATAAACATTTACTTTATTTTTTTCTATTTACATTTGACCTTCAATGGAAGAAAGAAACGTTTGCCTTAATTACTACTTACAGTATTAATCATTTGTTACTGAAAGAAAGAAAGAAAGAAAGAAAGAAAGAAAGAAAGAAAATCTGATCAGTTTCATGCTCATTTTAAAATCACTCTTTTTGTGGCTAATGGACGAGTTTTGTAGTTTTAGCTGCACACACATCTCTGATTTCTGCCTTCCTTCTTTACTTTATAAATCTTAAAAAAATAAAAAAAAAACATTTTTTAAATGTCTCATTTTCTTTCTTTCCTTTTAATTTCACTCTTTTCCTTTCTTTCTTTCTTCCTTCCTTTATAAATCTTTCTTTCTATTCTTTCTATTGTTCATGTCATAAAAATGTCTCTCTTTTTCTTTCTTTCTTTCTTTCTTTCTTTCTTCTCTTCTTTTCTATCTTTCTTTCTACACTCGTGCTGTTGTGACGTACAGCATTAACACTGTCGTACTCTACATATACACCCGTTTCCGGACTCTAGACGTGGCTTAAACGTGGCCCGAGCAGCAGGAAGTGGCCCGTCTCGCTCTCCCTCTTCACAGACTTTTTTTGCGCTTATAATTCTGTGATTTTATTTTTTCCCCCCGAACGTGTGAATGTGACAAACGATGTGCAGCGGAGCGATCGCGCGGTCCGAAGTGCGACGTTGATGTAAAACACAGTGTGATGTGCAGAAGGGAAATATTATTCCCAATTATTCATTGTTCATTCTTTTCGCTTTGGCGCTTTCACAGAGCTGTCTGGTGTCATTTGTTTCAGTTAAGCGCTGAATAGACGGTTGTCAAAGGCGATTGGCTTCGCCGCCGGGGCCTCGGTCCCTAAGAGCCGCTGACAGCAGAATGCAAGTTATCAGGTGGTGATTACAGCGCTCGCAGTGTGCACCGATTGATTGATTGGTTTTATTTCATTCAGATGGTTAGAGTCAGCGTTAGTGACGGTGTTACTGGTGCACACAGTCAGGATTAAAGCTTATGAACCAGTCGGGGTTTCTGATCAGTGACCAGAACTTATCTAATCACGTATCCGATCACATCCAGTTCCGATCTGACCGGCTACCAGTTCTCAAGGTCTTTTCATTTTTAACATATCTTTAAAACATTCTTCATGCACCGTATGGTCAGACTGTCATGCGTTCTTTCTTGTAATATTATGATCTACAATTAAGTCTTTTTTCTTAGAATATTATGCATCAATGAAAATGTTAGGATTTTTTTTTTTTCACAAAATATTCCCTTATTTCTCTCTATATATCACAATATATTTTCTTAAATTGTATTGAATTTTATATATATATATATATATATATATATATATATATATATATATATATATATTAATAGTAAATTGTTCCTTTAAATGTTGGGCCTTTATTCTGAGAAAGTCTGGTATACATTATACATTTTCTTTTCAGATTTTTATAATTATGTAATAACTTTTAGAATAATTTTGTATTTTTTTCCCTACATGTTAAGAATGTATTCTCAAAATATTACACCATTTTCCAATATGTTATATTTTTGTTCTCAAAATAATTAGATTTTCTTTTATTCTTTAAATTGGGTGACTACTACCATGAAATTTTAGGACATTATTCTCAAAATAATCCAATTTTATTTATTGTAATATTATGACTTTTTCACAAAAGGAGAAGAAAAAAATATATATATATTTTTTTTATATAATATATATATATATATATATATATATATATAATTTTTTTTTTTTCTCAATTTGTTCTCTGTATACTGTATAAGGACTTTGTCCTTACAATAAGACAGAATGATTTATAAATCCTTCACTTATTATGATTTTTATTGAACTGTTAAGAGTTCTTTCCTGAATATATTAAAATATTTAAATGTTTAATTCCTGAAACTTCACAACCTTTTCTTTGAAACATTTGTTAGGACATTCGTTTAACATAAGTTTTACTTGATGTAATATAGTTTTATTCTAAAAATATTCTTAATCTTTTGGTGTATCATCAACTATTATATTACTTTTCTCAATATATATATATATATTTTTAATTCAAATAGACCTTTTTGTCCAGATACATTACCGTACATACTGTATAACGACTTATTGAACTTCTCGAATGTTTTGGTATCTTTGTATAAATGGCCCTTAAACAGCACCAAAGAAAAACAATGCTTATTAAAATAAATGGTCTTAATTATCAAATGAATAAATCGAAGAGGAGACATGAACCGAGCGTGCTCCCGTTCTGCTGTGACATCAGGCGCGTTCATGTCCGACTGGGAATTCCAAATTGAATCCATTTCATTTCACTTTTCCGAGTTATTTCATCGCGAAAGGCTATAATTGATTATTTATTCATAGTCAGGAACTGATGTGGCGTTTGTCAATAATTTAAGTATTTCTTTGATTTCTTTGAATCATTTAAAGGTGATAAATAAATATCAGCGAACGTCCTGTTAATGAGATGATTGCTGCCTTTATTTGCTGATAGCCTCGATAAATATGTTTGAATACGAAATGGTACGTAAATAGTTACATATCGCAGTTTAAATCACGATCGCAGAATATGGAAAAAAAATATATATATATATGATTGTGATTGTGTTGTGATTTTTTTTATTCAATTGAACTCCAATGTGACCAAACACGACAAATTGAAAAAGCAAGAAATGTATTTTTTTTTAATCTTTTTTTTTTTTTTTCATTTATATCCAGCAAGTTTTATTTCTGTAAAGCTGCTATCGATGTTCGTTAAACTGAACCGACCTGAATGATGTGACCCGTCTGAGATCCCGAACCCCTCTGTTGTTCATCATCATGTTTTCTTTGCCTTCTCTTGTTCGCAGATGACCCAAGAACAGTTCACTCATAGGAACAATGTCCAGAGCACCGAGAAACCTCACGTGTACAAAGTGGGCATCTACGGCTGGCGGAAACGTTGCCTTTACTTTTTCGTCCTCCTTCTCATGATCCTCATCCTGGTCAACCTCGCGCTCACTATCTGGATCCTCAAGGTCATGAACTTCACCATAGTGAGTATCCGTTTCACTTTGAACGGATTTTTATTGTTGTTGTTTTTTTTTTTTTCGCCTCGTTTGTGAGCGTGAGGGAAATATAATAATGGGTGCTTTCGCCGCGGGGGTTCTCCAATCACGGCTCTTTAATTACAAGCCGTGGCTGGGCAGAACGCTGCTTTCATTTGGCTCACAGTGGTCGATATGTTCCCTGTGTTCTCGCACTGGGAGCTGATTTGACTTGCGTCTTTCTTTCTCACCCTGCGCGCTGTTACTGATCTTTTGAAGCTGTTGGTTCTGTGCTCGGGGTCTGTCATTAAACGGAGGAATTTTATGTTCAATATTACGCGGTGTGATATTTAGGACACGGAATATAACAAATCCGGAATACATCATACAGTACAGTGCTCTTGCATCCTGCTCTTGTGGTCTAGTGCGACTATTATATGTGTGTGTGTGTGTGTGTGTGTGTGTGTGATTATTTATTCATTCCATTCAGATAATAAATGTATCACTTTTTAAAAGGAAAAGAAATTCGTATGCACTTTGAAACATGCCTGCATGAGGGAACGGGCTCTAAAGACAGAAACCTGACAGTACCCTTATTTCAAGGACTTAAACGCTTGGGGTGGTCTGGTATTTATGTTTCATTACTACATGTATCTTGAAATACTGCATGAAGGGTAGCAGGTGCACAGGGGATCCGTGGAGATCCAGGCTACACAATTATACAGACAGATGCAGATGAGCAGCTGCGGGGGATTTTTTTAGATTTATGTCACTTAAAATTACCCGCCGGCACTTCGGGCATAGGGGTGCGTCTCAAGGCCGGGGGACGGGATGAAATATTTAAAGTCCTGACATGTCAGGAGTTTATGAAATATCAGCTTGAGCAGGAACAGACATCATGAGTATTTGTGCAGAAGCAGAAGCATGAATATATTTCCTTCCTTTCTTCCTGACCATGATGGAATACTCGCACTCGGCCTTAGAATCAACATAATGCAGCAGTTTATCATTTCGGTATCTCGACACAGAAGCTCGGGCAGAGTGCGCTTCCCATTCACGTTTGATTCAGAGGTTGAAGTTTTCCTTTTTCTATATAAATAAATTGCATGTCGTTTAGACGATCATGAGCTCATAAGACGAGATTGGTTGCGTCTGCTTCAGTTGAAGGTCTAGTGAGATAGTAGGACTTCTTCTTCTACTTCACTGGCTGCTTGCTAGCTTGCTCACTGTATCTCACTGACGCCAATCGCAATTTTATGCACAAAACCGGATATTGATCTCATTTGGCCGCGCCACATTTTCGGGCCATCACCATCATGGATCACTGGATCTCAATATTTGATTTGGCACAGGTTTCACACCAGATGCCTGGTGGATCTAGATGGAACTATTAAACCAGGCTTAGGACCAGAACTAGGGGTGCACTCTCTTTTGCAACACCTCCGTCTACATCTACATCTAGGCATTTGGCAGACGCCCTTATCCAGAGCGACTTACATTTTTAAAAAAATTTTTTTATCTCATTACATCTGAGCAATTGAGGGTTAAGGGCCTTGCTCAAGGGCCCAACAGTGGCAACTTGGTGGGATCTTCTGAACCGTAGTCCAAATGCCTTAACCACTGAGCTACCCCTGTCCTCCAAACCTCCATCACTAGGACTGGTTCTTTAACCAGGAAATCAAAACTGGGCCACGTCACAAACAGCACCTTAAACAGCCCCATCTGATTATTCGTACAAACAGGTCACCTCTCTACAAATCACTAGGACTATAGACAAGTCTATCTTTGTCAGGTCCAAGACAAAGGCCTGTCCAAGACCACGTCAAGAAACATAGAGAGCTTTGAGAAGGTTTCATTTGCGCATTGTCTAGATAGGGAGGCAAAGAAAGGAAAAAGGAAACACAATCATCATTTTTTTCCTCTCTCTGTTAGTCGAGACCATATTTAATGAGGACAATTCCCATCACCCGAGACAATCCAAGTCAATACAGAGACCAGCTCGAGGCTAGAACAAACGTTTTTAGAAAACTTTAACACATTCTGGGGTCATCTTGTATCATCCAGCATTAAGTGCATAAAAATAAAAAACTTTAAAGTGGTGATATACAGTACAGTACAGCAGCACATGAGCTGACACCGTATATCAGGGATCATGACTTGGGTCCAGAAGTGAACCATCAAGCGGTTTCTGGGCCGCGCCTCAGCATTCAGGACTTCAGCTTTCTAATCATTAAGCAACTCGGGTCCTGTAGCAGGTCCTCTGTTGCGGTTTAACCGATGACATTGTATTGCACCAATGTAAATGATTTAGCTGACGGCAGCTCATCAAACCAGAGGCTAGCTACCATGGCTAGGGGTGTTGGATCAGAACGAGGAGAATTTTCTTTTTCTTGCAGATTTTGATGCTTCATGGTCTGAATAGAGAACGTGATATGTTGAGATCAAAAACCGAATGGACAAGCTGAAGCGTCTCCGATGCTAGTCACAGACAGGTGTTAACCTGAAACGCTACAAAACATCCCATTACTTCATAGAGTGACTTATTTATAGCCAGAAAGGTTTTTATTCCCTGTTGCTTATGAACTTTATTTGAATACCGTATATAAGTTAAGCTAAAACGTAAGTCAGAACGCTAGTAATAAAAAAAATTTTTGTCACCTTCTACTGTGTTTAAAATAAGTGCCACGAGGATTTCTCTTCTACATTTCCTCAGAGGCAAGGCTTTCCAGGATAAACTATTAGGCCTTCATATTGGGTTCCGTCGATTCTGGCAGCTCTATTTATATCAGTAAGGGAACTGTTAACGTGTGCTGTCTGCTCTCGTCGCAGTACCCCCACCTCGATGCCATCACAAGCCATTATGGAAATTCGTGTCACTGGAATCGCACTACCAGCATGTCACGGGGACGAACTCAGCACTCAGATGTGCACGCAGTATTCATTCGGTCATCGTGGGAGCGAGCCAGCCAGGAGCATTGATCCCAAGTGGAATGCCAGTCCATCACATGGTTCGATCCATACGCGTTCACATCAAGGGGCGATTTAAAACCATGTGAAAGTCAGCTCGGGAACCTGGAGCGATGTGGTGGCAAAAAAACAAAAAAACAAACAAAAAAATACGCAGAGCTTACAGTAGAACATTTAAATCATGGCAACAGAGCAGAAAGTGTCAGGCTTGTGTATGGGAGGCTGAAGGCTGTTGTGTGAGGTGTGTAAATTTACTCCAAAGGTGCACTGTCGAGGGCTTTGAAACCCAAACTTTCAGACGCTTTATTGGCAAAGAGGATGGTTCAGGGAATCACGGTACACCAAAGTACTCCAGGAGTCTGTGGTTAATCGCCCAAAAGGGACACATTGATGCTTGGGATGTCTGGAAGTAGGCTTAATAATCTTCAGTTTCATAATAATGATGCATATTTGATATATTTTCTTGTATACTAGATGTTTACAGATCTGGTTTTTATTGCCGAGAATGTTGCGAACAGTGTAGAAATCCAATAAACATCTTGTGCTCATCAACTACAGGTTATTCTTTCAGATACTCCTGTCTGCTCCTGCACTTATTTCCCTTCAATATTTTATAATGAACTAAATAGGACCAATTACTCAAAACGTAAACACGAAAGCGATATAAAACACGTTAAAACACGTTAGGGACGTTAATGGATTCAAACCCAACAAGAAACAGATCGATTGATGTTAAGTGCGATACTTAATCTTATATGCCTTCATACACTTGATGTGACCATCCAATCAGCCAATCATGCAGAACAAGGCAACGGGCGACGCATGAAAATGATCCAGGTACAGATCAAGAGGTTAAATGTGACTTTGGCTTGGGAGGGTGTTTATTGAAATTTCAGAAACTGGAATTTTCTGGCATGACCGCCTCTGTACAGAAGCATATACTGTAGTTTTGTAGTATATGCCCCTATCCAGAGCGACTTACGTCTGATCTTATTACACATATGAGCAGGTGATGGTTAAAAGCCTTGATCAACCTGAGACCTTCCGATCAGTAGTCCAACACCTTCACTATTGAGCGACCCCTGCTTGATGTTTTGTAATATACAAAGTACAAAGACACATACTGTAGTAATATCAAGGCAGAAATGACAGAAGTTTTGATGAGAGAGGTCAGAGAAGAACAGCCGGAGTTGTTTGATCTGACTGGAATGGCATCTCAAATATCCACTCTCAACAACCGAAGTGAGCAGAAAAGCATCTCAACATGGCGAAACTTAGGGCAGATAACCCGAATCAGTTAAAGAGGGGTACAAGGTTACTTAGTCTTTGGGTGTTCTGGGGACTCATCCTTTGAAGGACTAGTTTGAAGGCAGATTGTCATATGGTTGTGAACCTATCCCAAGATTCTTTGCAAGCTGAGTAAAAGACAGGAAGTGATAAGGATAATAAAAATGAACATACAGTTTGTCACAAAAGTGAGTACACCCCTCATATCTCTGCAAATATTTAGTTATATCTTTTCATAGGACATCGCTGCATAAATGACTCTTTGACACAATGAAAAGTCGTCAGTGTAAAGTTTGTATAGCAGTGTAAATTTATTGTCCCCTCAAAATAACCGAAAATACGGCCAATAATTACTAAGTGAAAATGTCAATTTGTCAATATTTGGGGTGGCGCACCATCATTTTCCAGCACGGCTTGAATTCTCTTGGCCATGGAGTTCACCAGAGCTTCACAGGTTGCCACTGGAATCCTCTTCCACTCCTCCATCACATCATCACCATCAGGAGGTGGTGGACATTTGACACCTTGTGCTCCTCCACCTTCCTTTTCAGGAGGCCCCAGAGGTGTTCTATGGGGTTTAGGTCTGGAGACATGCTTGGCCAGTCCA
This sequence comes from Clarias magur, assembly GCA_013621035.1. Taxonomy (NCBI): domain Eukaryota; kingdom Metazoa; phylum Chordata; class Actinopteri; order Siluriformes; family Clariidae; genus Clarias; species Clarias magur. The sequence goes on along the minus strand of QNUK01000318.1, from coordinate 696,794 downwards.
TCACCTTTACCCTCAGCCTCTTTAGTAAGCCAGCGGTCATCTTGGAGGTGTGTTTGGGGTGATTATCATGCTGGAACGCTGCTCTGCGGCCCAGTTTCCGGAGGGAGGGGGGATCATGCTCTGCTTCAGTATGTCACAGTACATGTTAGAATTCATGTTTCCCTCAATGAACTGTAGCTCCCCAATGCCAGCAGCACTCATGCAGCCCCAGATCATGACACTCCCACCACCATGTTTGACGGTAGGCAAGACACACTTGTCTTTGTACCCGGTTGCTGATCTGAACCAAATAGGTTTATCTTGGTCTCATCAGACCACAGGGCATGGTTCCAGTAATCCTGGGCCTTAGTTTGCATGTCTGCAGCGAATTGTTTGCGAGCTTTCTTGTGCATCATCTTTAGAAGAGGCTTCCTTCTAGGACGACAACCATGCAGAGCGATTTGATGCAGTGTGCGGCGTACGGTCTGAGCACTGACAGGCTGACCTCCCATCCCTTCAATCTCTGCAGCAATGCTGGACGCTGTTTTCCAAAGCCAATCTTTGGATCTGACGCTGAGAACGTGCACTCAGCTTCTTTGGCCGACCATGGCGAGGCCTGTTCTGAGAAGAACCTGTCCTCTTAAAGCGCTGGATGGTCTTGGCCACTGGGCTGCAGCAGCACAGTTGCAGAATGCTGGCGATCTTCTTATAGCCTCGGCCATCTTTATGTAAAGCAACAATTCATTTTTTTCAGGTCTTCTGAGAGTTGTTTGACATGAGGTGCCATGTTGAACTTTCAGTGGCCAGGCTGAGAGAGTGGAAGAGCTTTTTTGATTATTTAATTTGATTTTATTTATTTATTTATTTATTTATTTTAATTATATCCATTGTGCTTTTATACATACTTTATACTTCATGTGACAGTGACGTGACCGTAAGGGCAAAAACAGTTTGTGACGGAAGCAGGAAATGCCCATCCTCGTTTCGGTTTGGCCAGTCAGTAAAGGCCACAAGCCTTTGAAGAATGCAGTCCCTGAACTGACACAGCCTACAGTATGTCTGTCCTTATGGGCGTGGCTTCGTCAAGGATGAATTTACCCCCATTCCCAAATTTAAGTATATTCCATTCCATTAAAAATAAAAAAAAATCTAATTAAACACAATTTGTTTTACTGGTTTTGATGACTTTTTAAAAGGCAAGTATTTAATTATAAATCTGTATGGTCTTTTAATACTTGATTACAAAACTGAAAAAAAAAAAAAAAAATTTTGATGTTCTGGCTCACATAGTACCGACTTGAAGTTTAATAAACATTATATTATAATAAACATAGATTTTGTTTATTCCTCATTCTGCTCCGCTAATAATATTAGTTAGACGGAGTGTTTCATTGTCAAATGTTGCGTTATTTGTTGGTGTATTCCAATGGTTGAGAGATTGAGTTATTGGAGTGGATTATGTCAGTATTGAGTACCGAGTGTCTCCTGATGCGGAAAAACCAAACACACTGATTAGATCAACACAAGCACGATGTTCCAAAGACTGCTTTAAATTAAGATTCCCAATCCGGCCCTGAATGACATCATAAAAACCACCCTCATTACATTCAGATTTATTAACGCTTACTGAATTCCACGTTATTAAATACTGCACTCATTTCCAGTCTGCTGATCCAGCTTTCATTAAACTGAAACATCCCTGTGCTGTGAGTGTTTTCATCCCAAAGCACTCCTCTAATCTGCTGCATTGTTGCATTGAGAAAAGTTAATGGTCAGGTTTATTATTTATAAATCAAATTAAAGGTGATGTTTGTGCTGCTTAAAAGTTTTTCCACGATAGGTTTGTACTCAAAACAACGTGTGCGGTGAGAGGAAAATCATCACCGACGCTCTGGCGCGATGCGGTCCGGGCATGACGCGCAGGCCAACTTGATTGACCCGATTGGAAAGTGGAATGCACAAAATTTAAGATGATATGGATTCAGTGATCTACAATAAGTCTGTTTTAAATGACGGTTAACGAATGGTTACTATAGAAACGTCAAAAAAGTTAAACAAGGACAATATTAATACTAAACCTGTAAATAAATAAATAAATAAATAATAATAACAATCATGTTTATTATTAATATCATGTTTTTTAATAATAATAATAATAATAATAAATAATAATAAACATGTGGTTAAAAAAACAAAACAGAAAATTAATCAACATCTTCTGACCAAAGAGATTTGAGAACTGAACAGTATAAATTGTGTATGTTAAAAAAAAAAAAAAAAAGATTTGTTATATTGCCATGTAATAAACTACTAGATTTTTTGTTTGTTTGTTTGTTTTTATGATTTATGCTTAGAGTTTTGAGTTTTAGATAAGTCCCACCGCCAGTTGGTTAATTGTTTATACAGATATGTACAGATGTAAAGTATATATATATATAAAATTCACCTTTTGCTCAGCAAAAAATACACTAGATCCGAAAATACTAATTGCTCCCCTGAAGGTGCTATATTTTTTTATTCCTATCATTTTAAATTTTTAATAAATTTTTAGAGAAAAAAGGTCTCAGAGCTCCCCTAAAGTGTGTGTGCGTGTGTGTGTGCATGCCTAAAATACACCTCAGATAATGGGTATTTCTTTCATACATTAAATTCCCTTTATTTCACTCCTCTTCTGTACACAGCATTTTAATGTCTATGTAAATGAGCTACTGTTGAGCCACGCCCTCCAGAGAACAACAGGGCTGATCGACAAGCCAGAGGAGGGGCTTGTCCCACATGAGGTCTTATCATTTAGAAAAAATCTAATTGACTTGTTTAAGCTCCAGGCAATAAAAATAAAAAAATTTAAAAACGTGGGAGTTTTTGTTTGAACATGCACACTGGCGTCCTGCCTGAATGTCCAAACATGACTAAAAAGTGATTTTTTTGTATAATAGGTCCACTTTAATGCATAATCATGCACCATATAATGACCATAAAATAAATCCATCATCCTGCCCTTAGGAGAGGAAAAAAAGCCTGGGCTGTTCTGAAAGCGTTTGTATTTATATCACAGAATGAGAGAAGGAATACCGTTTGTTTTATCTGTGTGCAATTATTTCACAGTTGTAGTATTTCTTTCAAGAAGTTACAAACAAGACAACAAGTCTGCCAGATAAAAAAAAAAGAGTATTTGATAGGGTAAAAAACACACTACTCCATGCAGTAATGGCAGGAGACGGAAACAGGACAGGAACGACCGGGACAGACGGCAAATATTCGCTCTCCGGTGTCAGAATCCAGTTTGCACCGAATCGGTGGAAGAGCGTGTAGACCAACTTGGGGAAGCTGTAATGGAGATATGATGACAAGCACTCGAAACTCGGCAACAGCAAAGTGCCACTCACTTCATCACACACCGCGGGAAAGCAGGCTGAGCGAAAATCTTTTTTAGCCGTACAGTTTCGCCAGATAAACTATTTTGGGAAGAGCGTGTGCCAGTGATGGTTCGTCCACTGACTCGGTCGCTCCGGAAGGTTTCGACATCGCGTTTTACTCAGGAGGAGCCATGCTTTCATTTGTTTTGTTTGTTTTTCTTCCACATTTCAACAATGACGATCATTTGAAGCACAAAACGTTCGGACCCACCACACACACACCAGCTTCAACAACAACCACTGTAAGCAGTTCTCAAAACATTCACAAGAGTCAGACGTTCTCCGTCCTAATGATTGTAAAATGAAAACAAAACTTTTATAGACTTTAACCAGCAAGAGAAATGTCTTACGTATACTGTAGCTGTACATGTCAAACATCAGGTACGAGGTTATCGATCAGGGTTTTGGATTGAAGAAGAGCAAAGAATGTTTGAATATTTTTAGGAGATAAAAAAAAATGCACGGCTCGAATACAGATCATCTTCATGCAGGCGTACAATACATTATAGTGTGTTTTTATATTTTCATATAGGGTTCAATTGTAACAATATAGTTTTTTTTTTTTTTTTAGATGTATAATGTTGATTTGTAGTGTTTAAGCCTTTAAACATTTTGAGACTATTACTAATCTTTTTTTTTTTTTTTTTTTAAATCACACAATTTCATATATACTGGTGAAAATGAAATTTGCGAAATAGGAATAAAATTAATACGCTACATGGTTTCAAGTACTTTTTTGAAAGTTTGAATGAACAAATGTCATCGAGCAAAACAATGTTGCAAATAAAACCTGAGAACAGTCTAATTGTAACCTTAATTTAACGTGTTTATACTCAATAATGTCGATTTGTAACAGGGTTCGGAATTCCCATCAATAGATTCTGTGTGTATCTTACAGTACGTTACGCATCTCTTGGTGCTGTAATGTTATCTTTCCGTTTCATTTGATTTACAGTACAAGCATTGACAGGAGGCCCCCTAGTGGCCGAGTGGTACACAGTGTTCTCACTGCAGTGACCAGCGTTCAAGTCCTGCTCAGGCCGACGGTTTGGTATTGAATTAGCAATAATCACACGGGAGGTCTTTAGGCTAGCTAGCTAGCTAGCTAGCCACACCAGCTAACTGGGGTCTGATGCACAGAGTAATGGTTAATAAAACTGAATGAAATGAATGAAAGAGTTATGCGCAGTCGACTGAAGAATCAGTTGAATCCAAGCTGAAACCAGTCAAGTAGATTTAGCCGATTTACTGTAATCGACCACTTCGCATCCGTCTCACATCCCTAAAGCGGTGACAGGATCGACTGCAACAGCCAGAAGATATTACAAAGAATGTTGTTTTTTATAACTTGATAATCCTCATCGGTAAGAAAGTCAGCTATCAGGACGATCGTCTCTCAAACACTCCGTGACAGGTTGTCACTTCACGTTAAAGTTCCGTTCGATCCACCGTACGGACGGCGGCTAAATTAGTTTATAAACGTCGTTTTTTTCACTCCCTCGCTCTTGCAGTACTGATGTCCCGACTTTCTTTTCTGTGTCGTTCGTTACTTTACAACCGAACGGAGACAAACGAGCCACCTAAGCAGTTGGACTCTGCTGGACATGGATGTCGCGGATTTCCTTTTTATTCCGCTGCGACGGACATCACCGTGTACTGTGGGAGGTTTTACTTTCAGGCTTACAGGAATAGCCAGCAAGCATTTCTTTTACAGCAGAACTAATGACACCTATTCGCATACATTATGAAGCTCAGGAAGGTCATAATCACCTTCTACAGAAATGTGAGAGTCTGATGTGTCCTTGGTGCAGGAGATTCCAGCAACGCGTGCTGGGTGACCTTGCGGAGAGACAGAACATCTCTAATGCATTACAGTTACAGCAAACAAAAACAAAAACAACAAAAAAAGTCCAAGTACATGTAGTTCTTCTTCCAGTTAGGACTTTGTTCCGTTTGCAACAGTGTACAGCACGTTTTATTCTACGTTCATGAAAGACGCCATTTTTCCTGATATTTCCCGCCGTACTGTATTCCCAGTCCGCTGCATTCATCTACAAGTGCAACGCGTCCAAGTGCACGGACCTTGCTGTTCATAAATCGACCGTTTTTTGTAGATCGATCGTATTTTATTCGAGAGATGAAAAACAGACGTCCTAGCCTAAGAAGAAGACGAGCTTGACGATCAGCAATTAATAACACGTTTGCATCTGAAAACTTATCCAGTGTCAGCAATTTAAATGAAAACAGACGAGCAAGCCAAATCTGCTCTGTGTGTGTGTGTGTGTGTGTGTGTGTGTGTGTGTTGTGGTTGTTACTTGAAAATATAATCTAGTCAATAATAGTAAGTCTAATAGAAAAATGATCCTGTAATAAGCTAATTAAATGTACAGTACGGTCTCACTCAACAGTATTGGTTCTGGAGAAAAAAAAAATCGGAAAATATTCAAGTTCATTTGCATTTATTTATTTATTTGTTTGTTTGTTTGTTTGTTTTTGGAAGCGTCAGCGCTTTGTAATATTTTGACGGGGTTCCTCTGTAACATACGGTAAGCAATGTTAGTTCTGTTGTTAACTTTCAGAGAGCGAACAAAATAAAGGCTTCTGAGCAAACAAGTCTAAAGTCACTAGAAGGTCGTCCATCCCTCCACGTGGAATTTAAGAATTTAAGATGACTTTGTGAATTGTGCACTCATGCTGCCGCGTTTTTGTCAAGAACGGATGCTTACTTGCCTTGTTCTCTCCTTTTTGTAATCAAAATACTTCACGGAAACATAATTAGATTCATGGATAATTAGTGAAATGCAAAAGACCCCAGACGATCGCACTCATTTGTGGTTCATACTGTACGTTGGTGTACACGTACAGTAGCCGGCGTGACTGCATCCAACGCTGTATGATAGGATGGGGTTTCAAATCTCGGATCCGCTGCACCATAATCCTCAGTTAGCACTCGGCTAACACTAACCCTCACCCTGAATTTAACCCTGGCTTGCTTCCCTAATGTGTTGAGAGAATTGAGAGTCTCTGTTTAGCCCCGTAGTGCTCTGAGATCAGCATCTGGGCGCTCCAGGGGTTGATGTATTGCCCAGGATGCTCAGCGTTTCTCCATCAAAGAGCAGTAATGAAGCACAACCTCCTTGTCCAAGTAGGAAATTGAATTTGCTCTAGCTTGGAAAAGCCTGCAGGCACAACCACTCAAATTTTGTCTGTCCTGGTGAGACTTGTTTCCTTGGCACAGCAGGCGCTTGTTGAGGCTTTGGCAAGCGCTCGTGTTTCGTGTCAGTGCTGACGTTCTGCGAGATAAACTCAAAGCGGAAAGCAAAGAAAGGAAGCTTTTGCTGTTGTTGATGCTCTCGGTTTTTCTTATTAACGACGGTTGTAATTCCTAATTTGTACTAGTTCTCAGAGAGCTTTTCTTCTACTAGATCAATCATCGTTATTGTTCTCCACTGCTGTTATCTGCTGGCGTGAAAAATAAACATTAACGTCCAGGATCTACTGGAATTATGAAGAACATTCTTGGAAAAAAAAAAAAAAAAAAAAAAAAAATTTCCTTTAGACTTCCAAAAATCAGTTGGGTTGAGATCAGCTGACTTGCATTAACGAGCTCTTGCACCCTGTGTCTGGGGGCGGGGTCATCCTAGGAGAGACCACGCCCATTGAGATAGAGCTTGGGATAATGTAATTGAATTAATTTCAACCGATAATTGAAATGACTGGACATACAGTATGCCAGGCTTTCTGCAGAAATATACACAGTGTCCGTCTTCTGCATTTAGCAGTGTATTGCTTTCTCTTTCATTTTTACATTTTTTGACTTCATGGGAGGTTGGTGTGATGCCGCCATCTACTGGACTGGAGTGTGGAGCAGAAAATCGACAAGAAAAAAAAAAAAAAAAAAAAAACCCGATTAGCACTTTGTCCGAGATGTGACATTTAAACGATTAACAGAACAAGTTACACGGCGTTTCAATGCATGTGAGATACTTTAAGTAGTTTTATTACTTTGAAACCTTTATGATATACAATAGAGCTGCTTTGATATTAGTGCTATCGAAGGAGATTTTTCGATTCAATACCAATGACCAAAAATGGTATTGAAAAACAAACATTTGCCAATTTTTTTTGAAAAAATAAAAATAAAAAATACAGTACTCATTATATGTAGCGACGAAACTGCAGATGCAAGTGTACAATATTTGCAAATGTTCCTGAGATAAAATGCAACAAAATAAAATGCGTTACATTTCAGTAGGGAATAAAAAGTCTGTTCCTGCTCAAGATTAGCTAACATTAGCTAACGTAATTGTATTAGTAACTTCCCTGTAATCGCATTAAAAGCTGCCCAGGGTGACACGTCAGGGTTTGTTTGTATGTTTGTGTTAATAGTACTGCTGCACTTCTGCAATGTAATTTGGATGTAAAACAATTATTTCCTGTTACTCGTTAAACGTTACATCAAGCTGTTTCTCGACAGCGCGGGTGTTTCGAGTTAGACGTGTGTATCGGCGCATATGCATATGTACGTGAACGATTCACCTCGATTCTGAATCATGTTTAATGATAGTGTTTTGCATGGTTTTTTTTTTTCTTCTTCTTTTTCTACTGATGTTCAGCTGTAACTGCTTCCGTCTGACATGTGATTGTGGTAAACTGCACGCCAGGAATGCAGCTCAGCAACAGGTGCTTAGAAATAAACTACTATTGCAGGTACGGCTCGAGTCCTTAACTGCACCTGGATTACAGTTATCTTTAAATTTAGTCATGCTTCGATTATCCAGCTCTGTTTGCACACATCCTGCTGTGCAACAACACTCCCAGGGCATCAACAGATCCAGGAACAGCCATGTTAGCGTCGGTGGAGATGGTTTCAACGTCATTCTCAGTCATAACATTTAATTGTTCTGGTTGATCCATTACTGATCTCATCATTCTCCGGCAAGCATCATACGACGGCGGGTCAAAAATGATCCGCACTCCGGTTATATTAAAACTTCTGTGGGTCTCATCAGCGCTTTCTGTTCAAGGCTACGGACTCCCCAGTCACTGCTGTGCAGGTGTGAACATATCAGTTCATTTGTAACTGCAGTGCGAGCAAAAATGCAACCCCCACTTGTGATTTGCATTAAAGAAGAGCAGCGCGCTGTGATTAGTTGTTTTTTGTGGTGCAACTCAGGGAAGAGCAGAAGCAGAAGCATTTGGACACGTAGATTTGGATACCCTAAGGAAGGTGAAAGTTTCTCAAAGAGAATCGTTACTGGTGATGAGACATGGAAGTATGGAACGGAGACATCCACAATCACAGACCGAGACAACGTTCAAAAGTCAAGGATCAGCTGGACAATCCATGCATCTGGGAGTCTCGAGGGCCAGAAGTATTGGAACACCATCGGGACAATGAACAGTGCTCGTTACATCGGGACGCCTATTGAAGAGCCGAAGCCTAAACTTCGGATGAAACGCAGAGGACTGATATCCGAGGGCATCACGATCTCACGTGACGATGCACATCTGCACACATCTGCCCACACTCTCGCCATTCTGCAAAAACTTTGATTCGAGGTATTCAAGCATTCTCCCAATAGTCCTGATCTCGCCTCATCAGACCTTCACCTGTTTGGTCTCCTGAAAGTTTCACCTTTGCGGACAACGATTCACTTCTGATGAAGAAGTAAAGGCAGCAGTGCATTCATGGCCTGCAGCTCAGAATGAAACATTTTTTTTAAAATCATGGAACACGAAAGTCTGTTGTCCGATGGAGAAAGTGTATTGAAAAGGCTTAGCATAAAAGATTATGTTGAAAAATTATGTATTTGTCTTTTCTAAAAATAAATTCTACAGCCAGAGCACGGATAACCCTTGTTGCTCTGCTAATCTTGGACAAGATTGCACAGTTAATTGGTTCAATTAAGTGTTTAAACAAGAAACATTCATAAATCTAAAGCCATATGACCTGATCAAATTCTAGCATTTGTTGTTGTTGTTGTTGTTTTTGTTTTTTGTTTTTTTCGATTAGAAAAGTGTATGAGAAAGACAAGCTGGAGCTTCTGGTTAGTTAGCTGTTATTAGCTCTGCTGATTTGTTACCAGATGGAGAGGCAGAGCACCATATTGTCTGGGATATAGTGCTACAGTCGGAGGCGCTGTATTTCTCCTGGCTTATGAATGGTGACGTGTTCGACGCGCGACCGCTTTGAACACGTTGCTACGCTTTATTACTTCAATTAAGTGTACTGCTTAAATCCGAGCGCTCCTCCCCGCATGGAACTTTGAAATAGTTCACTTTCTCTTGTCATGGAGCTCTTCCTGCTCGTATTACGTCAGCGCGAAATGCAGCGATCCTCCGAAGCAAGAGGGCTGAGAGGATCAGCAGATGTTACAGGAAGCCGAGGAGGACACAGGAAGCAAAAACACTTTTTATTTTTACATTTGCATGTAACACGTCAGAATGTGAACACGTCAGTGTAGGAGTTTAAAAAAAAAAAATTTTATGGGTCTGTACGATTACATTTGAAGATAATGTGTGTTTTGTTTGTACATCAGCGGACACACTAATGTTAAACAAGTGTACACTGCTTGATCTTATTCCCAATTTCCTGATTTTTGTGAGACTAGCTTGAAAGATGTTCAAATTAATTTCCTGTCACACGCGGCAGATCTCTGAATTCAGTTTATCGCACACGGATGTCTGTGAGGGAGAGAAAAGGTAAAGAATAAGTGTAGTAATAATGTGTGGAAATTCACTATGTAGCATAGTAATCTATAGCATGTCCATCTCCTGTAGGTCTGAGGATCATTTAAAAAAACAAACAACAACAAAAAAAAAAACAGGCAAAATAAGGTCACTAATCGACCTCTCTCTCGTGCTCGTTTTCCTCATGAAGCCGCATTACGCAAAAATCACGTGCCTTGAAGTTTTCCTCAGGAACCTTCCTCACACCTCAGTTTTCCTCAGGAACCTTCCTCACACCTCAGTTTTCCTCAGGAACCTTCCTCACACCTCAGTTTTCCTCAGGAACCTTCCTCACACCTCAGTTTTCCTCAGGAACCTTCCTCACACCTCAGTTTTCCTCAGGAACCTTCCTCACACCTCAGTTTTCCTCAGGAACCTTCCTCACACCTCAGTTTTCCTCAGGAACCTTCCTCACACCTCAGTTTTCCTCAGGAACCTTCCTCACACCTCAGTTTTCCTCAGGAACCTTCCTCACACCTCAGTTTTCCTCAAGAACCTTCCTCACACCTCAGTTTTCCTCAGGAACCTTCCTCACACCTCAGTTTTCCTCAGGAACCTTCCTCACACCTCAGTTTTCCTCAGGAACCTTCCTCACACCTCAGTTTTCCTCAGGAACCTTCCTCACACCTCAGTTTTCCTCAGGAACCTTCCTCACACCTCAGTTTTCCTCAGGAACCTTCCTCACACCTCAGTTTTCCTCAGGAACCTTCCTCACACCTCAGTTTTCCTCAGGAACCTTCCTCACACCTCAGTTTTCCTCAGAACCTTCCTCACACCTCAGTTTTCCTCAGGAACCTTCCTCACACCTCAGTTTTCCTCAAGAACCTTCCTCACACCTCAGTTTTCCTCAGGAACCTTCCTCACACCTCAGTTTTCCTCAGGAACCTTCCTCACACCTCAGTTTTCCTCAGGAACCTTCCTCACACCTCAGTTTTCCTCAGGAACCTTCCTCACACCTCAGTTTTCCTCAGGAACCTTCCTCACACCTCAGTTTTCCTCAGGAACCTTCCTCACACCTCAGTTTTCCTCAGGAACCTTCCTCACACCTCAGTTTTCCTCAGGAACCTTCCTCACACCTCAGTTTTCCTCAGGAACCTTCCTCACACCTCAGTTTTCCTCAGGAACCTTCCTCACACCTCAGTTTTCCTCAGGAACCTTCCTCACACCTCAGTTTTCCTCAGGAACCTTCCTCACACCTCAGTTTTTTTCCTTAAGAAGATTTCTCATGCCTCTGTATTTCCTTTAACAGCTTTCTCACACCTCATTATTTTTGTTGAGAAGCTTTCTTACATCTCAATTTTTCTGAGAAGCTTTCTCACACCTCAGTTTCCCTTGAGATGATTGCTTATGCCTTATTTTTTTCCATTAAAGGCTTACTCATGCCTTATTTTCCATCCAGATGTTTTTTTCTTTCCTCAGTTTTCTTTGAGCATGTCAAACTCAATTGGATGTTAGGACCATTGAAAAACCTAACAAGAATGTGTGTGTGTGTGTGTGTGTGTGTGTGTGCGTGTGTCAGTTTTCTCTGTGAGCTCTCGTGTAGCGTGTACATCACTACAACCACCAAACAACTGATCTTTAGTGATTACAGTTGTGTAGTGTGAGCGGTTCAACCGCTATGAGATTTTGAAATGGTGCACTTGGCTTAAGGCTAAAGCACAAACAGAAGGATTAGGATTATTTGTTTGGAGATTTTGTTTTCTGGTGACAGATGAAGGAAACCAGGAAACTTGCTGCTGTGAAGAGAATGAATTGTTTCTCATGCAGACGGGCTTTATATCACCCAAATTGGCCAAGCGACTTATGATTCGCTGTTTGCATAATTTTTACGACGTGCACACAGACGCCTATCGAACTTAGCGCTCATCAACATTCTGGAAAGGTCAGGCACACGATGCAAAAGGGAAATGTAGCAGATTTACCCTCACTGACAAATGTAATTAATTGCGAGAGGGCTGAAAGGCAATGGGAAGGCAAGATAACGGCGGTCGCGGTTTTTTCTCTCTCTCTATGCATCGCTGCTGTGTTTGTTCGTGAGAAAGAAGAGCGCCAGTGTAAAGGATATTTATTATAATAGTGGACCAGCTGTGGCAAAAAATAAACAGTATTCCTGCAGGGAGGAACTGACAGGCAGCGCCATCTGCTTAGTTATGACAATTAACTGCTCGCATGAAAATAACAGGGCAATATATAGAAACGCTCTAGTTAGCCGCTTGTAACCATGTTCTGCAGAAGCTTTCACGTGCCGCAGTTCTCCTCTAGAAGCATTGTGATGCATCAGGGCTCCTCCAGGAGCTTCCTCGCACGTCAGTTCTCATTTAGAAACTTTCTCACACGTCAGTTTTCCCACTAGAAGAACATTTCAGTTCTCCTGCAGATCTTTTATCACACTTCACGTCTTCTCTGGAAGCGTTCTGACAACCTAGTTCCCCTCCAAAAATCTTCATTACACCTCAGTTTTCCCGTAGAAGCTTTCTTACATCTCGTTTCTCCTGTAGACGTGTTCTCAAGTCTCTCTAGTGCTCTAGAAACCTCCTCATTGCGCAGCTCTCCTCTAGAAGCTTTGTTGTGGTCCTAGTTGTCCTATAGAAGCTTTCTTACACTTACATCTTCTATTCCGAGTTATCTTCTACAAGATTACTTGAACATCAATTCTGCTCTACAAGCTTTTTCCCAGGAACCTTTCGCATATGCCTTAAGTATCCTCTAGAATATTTTTTACTCCTCAGTTCTCCTCTGGGCGGCATGGTGGTGTAGTGGTTAGCACTTGCACTCCCAGCATCCGGGTTCGATTTCTTCCTCGAGGTCTGTGTGCATGGAGTGTTGCATGTTCTCCGCACGCTTGGTGGGTTTCCTCCCACAGTCCAGAGACATGCAGATTAGGCTAATTGACATTTCCAAATTGCCTGCAGAGAGTGAATGTGTGTGTGTGTGTGCCCTTTGAAGGATTGATACCCTGCCCTGTGTCCTGGGATAGTCTCCTGGCGACCCTGTACACTGTAGGATAAAGTGGTATGGACGATGAGCGAGTGAGTGACTTCTCCTCTATAAATGTTCTTACGCTGCATTTCTCCAATAGAAGATTTCTCGCACCACAGTTTTCCCCTAGAAGCTTTCTGATCGGTCAATTGTTCTCTAGAAGCATTCTCAGGGAGTTATTCTATGGAAGCTTTTTCTTTCGTGGTTTTCCTATAGGACCTTTCTATTGTAGCCGTTTTTTTTTTTTCTGTAGATTCTTTCTCCCAGCCCAGACCTCCTCTAGATGCTTCATCATACCTTACTTTTCCTCTGTAAGCATTTGTAGGCATCAGTTCTCCTCTAAAAGCTTACCCATGCCTCAGTGTCCCCCAAAAAGGTTTTTTCATGCCTTGTTTTTCTCTCATGAAGCTTTCTCACGCCTCAGACTTCTTTTTTTTTTTTAGAGCATCCAGATACCTCAGTTCTCCTCATTAACAAGTTTAACACCTGATACGTTTACTGTAAATTCACAATATCACATAATATTCAGCCATATCACATTCGGCTTAGAAGCTGTTAGACGTGAACTGCATTTTTATTGGCTTTGTACATGTATTTTTCACAATGATAATAAAGTTGAATCTAATCTAATCTAATTTCTTCAGGTTTTAAACTGGTGGTTTTTGAACATACAGCAGGATAATATATATATATTATATATATATATATATTATATATATATAGTTATACAAGTTACACAGATCTCATCCCTCATTCAAAATTACGCACCATTTGGTGTCAGCATGTCACATATGCATTTATTAGCATTAGCCACCGCTATTAGTGTTTGCCAGACACATAAGCAGCAAACTAGCAAAAACAATGATGTTTTCATGGAAAACGGTGTAGTGGATTTATGAAAACCTGACCTTAATGACATTCATTTTAATGGTCAAGACCTTTACTTTTTAATACATGGGTACATTTATCAAAATGTATATTTAGCCTTACAGTACCTCTGTCCACATCATGTTAAAGCAGCTCTAAAGGGAAGCATGTCTTCCTACGGCCTGCTACACGAGTTCCCCCGGTGTTTAATGTTGTAAGAAACTGGACCTCATATTGCGATGAGTAAATGATGAGCACCAGATCCTCGAGCACCATCTGAGCTGCCCCCAGCGTGACCCCAGCGGCGGAGCTGACCGTGGCTTTGGCTGTCAGAAGCCTATTGTGCATTTGATGAAAAGGATGATGCAACTTCATTTCCTCTGCTCGAGGAGGTCGAGGAGTATTAAAAAGCATACAAACAGCCCGAAAAATACGGTTCCTATTGAACTCCAAGCTACTGCTGTACAGCAGGAGGAGAGAATAAAATGAAATAAAAATAACATTTATATCACAAACATTGTGATTGAAATGTTATCAGGTTCAACAAAATAATAAGTGGGGAAAAAAAAAAAAAAAGCTTTCTATAGTTAATGTAAGTGTGCTTTATTTCAGGAAGTGACCAGACCATATAGGTCTAAATAACTTAAAATTATTATATTTTAAGAGTATATAAGTGTTTATTTATTTATTTGTCTGTTTAATATGAAGTCCTTTCATTTAGTTACATAAAAAATATATATATTAAATGTTTCATAATATCTGGTGATTAATAATTTATTTTCTCAGGAAAAATTTAAACCAAGACGTGTAGTGATAATAATAATAATAATAATAATAATAAATAATAATAATAAATAATAATATTTTTTTTCTGATTTATTAAAATATTCTTTCATGAAATAAATAGGTTAAATGTACTTTTAAAGAAAAGTGCAACAGTTTTTTCTCCCTTTCATCTTTTGCAGTAGTTCAGTTGGTTTTAATTTTCGGGAAACTGATTATTGCTAAAAAAAAAAAAAAAAATTATATTGTTTTTAATGTTTACTTCACAGTTTATTTGTGACATCACCTATCAGCTTTTATTTGTTCAACATGATTTGAAGTAACTTTATTTGACATTATTATGCTAATATACTCTAGCGATAAACTACACATTTACAGTATATGAACAAATAAATTCGACTCCAAATTAAGGTCAACCACTTGATCTACTAAAAAAGTCAAAGCTGGTTTTTTTTTTTTTTTTTTTTCCCGCAGTGAGGAGGAGGAGGAGGAGGAGAGCTGCTTCTTTAGCATTTCTCCTGGTCTCAAATGCAGTTTGTATGAAATCCAGATGCTACTGTTTTAAATGCTGTGAAATAATCCTATTGAATATCTAAATCTGGGAAAATGGGGGCGAACGCCGGAGCGGTCTCAAGTGTTTCTTGGCAACTCGCACAACATGCAACGCTTTCCAAAGCACTGGTGTCTGACTGGGAGAGAAGTGCGACACAGAGCACAGTTTGTTTGTTTGGCTTCACGCCCAGTTACAGAAACATATCTGCATTTATGTTCTTCTGTTAAATCATATAATCATCTTATAAAAAAAAAAAAAAAAGTATCCTTGGTTGTTGCTTAATCATTTTGAAACCATGTTTGCACGTACGGTACAGTTTGTCTGACTCGACTCTGCTGCTTTTCATTCATAAGTCATTCTTGATGTCTTGCATAATCGTTGTGTCCACCAAGCCCGTGGAACTGAATTTCTGAATATCGCACCTTATAAATTAAGAGTAACACACAATGCAATGCGCATGTCTAATTTGGGCTTTAGAAGAAATTAATTAACGCTCAATATGCGTTTCTAAGAATGACTTGTTCCGTTTGCGAGGTTTAGTCGTCTGGAGCACGCATCCAGTATTCGTGAGAAACCGTTTGCACATTATGTAACGTAATCTCTCACCTTCCTTTTCCTGTGAATGCTGCCTGTCTGACGCAAACTCTGTTCTGTCACGGGCTTCAATTAGCAGTCAGCGTTGCTCCGAGCCTCTGTGGACAAACATGAACGCAGAGTGTGAAGTGAACTGGCTTTGTTCCATAAAGAATGCATTTGTATTGGTCAGAGTTTTGTTTATGCATGCGAAATAAAAAGATTAAAAAAAAAAAAAAAACCCCAGGGAATGCCGGGGGGTGCTGGGGGGGGGGGGGAAGCTGGGGGGGGAGGGATCAAGATCAAAGCTAAGCCTGGACTCGTGGTGAGGGCGACGGCTAATCTTTACGTGTGAATATGAGTAAATAAAAAGTGACAAGAATGCCTTCTTGACAGTTATGTATATTTACACATTAAAGGGGATCCAAGAGAACTGGATTGAACCGGCTTGAATGTGAAGGCTCTAGTGACGCAACTTCAATAGAGATGGCAACTTCAATGGGGTCGTAAATAATGGAATAGCTCACGGAGAAGGTGTTAGGGCTGCACCCGGGTCACGGCACCACATTTGTCAACGAAATGAACAGCCTCTGACCTTGGTGTGTCCTCAGAGCATACAATGTTCCATAAAGAAACATAAAGAAACGAGAACTATGAATATCCATCGCAGTCAAAGATGAACTTTGGCAAACATTCCTGATGTCAGAAGACATCACTTAAAGCGCCTGCTTAAAGGTAAAGATTTCCTTTTCTTGGGTCATTCCGTTACATTTAAATATGAATCTGTCGGATGAAACATATCAGAGATGAAGGATCTCAGTGTATCTCCTTGACCCACATGGAGAGGGGGAGAAAAAAAAAAAGAAAAGAAAAAAGCCTGTCTTCCATAGAGAGTGAGACTAATTATTCACTACAGAAGATGGGAAAAGGAGCTCGGGCTCCAAGACAAACAGCGATTCTTCTTTCCAAAAAGGGAGCACAGTGATGACTGAGCCGGGATTGCTTTCTCCGAGCCTGTCACATGCCGCTGCATGTATGATGGAGGTCGTCTCCGTCACTCCCTCGTGGCTTCCCGTGATAAGACGAGCTGCGGAGCTGCGGAGCGACGGGCCGCGTGTGAGCGCACCCAGGAGGCTGAGTATTAAAAGATAAGAAGCTGATTGTTTGTCATTTCTCTCATCGTATATCAGACAGTGCGATCGTTCTGTTTTTATTTCTGCAGCCTTGAGAACATGACACGCACACTTTCAGGAAGTTTAAGCATGATGGAAAAGGCTTCTGTTGCTCGTTTGGGTTTATAGATTTTTACATGGAGCTGGCGCTGATCCGACCCGATACCAGGATAAAATTGGAATTAGATATCTGAGGGAAAAACAAGAATCAATCAAATCTGATCTGGAAACTGGAACTGTTTCATACATACATACATACATACATACAGTACATGTAGATTTATACACATACATTGTCAGGTTAAGCCTTTATTCGTCCCATATTACTGCACAGTGAAATTCTTTATTCTTTGCATATCCCAGCTTTGTTAGGAGGCGGATTAGGTCAGCGTGCAGGGTTCGCCGTTATGCACCACCCATACACTGGCAACCTGGTGGAGCTGGGGCTCGAGCCGTTGACCTTCTGATCAGTAACTCGGAGACATAACACACTGAGCCGCCATCATCCCTATATATCATTTAATCTCATCGAACGTTTAATATACACTATATTGCCAAAAGTATCGGCTCGCCTGCCTTGACATGCATATGAACTTGAATTCTTAATTCATAGGGTTTAATATGATGTTGCTCCGCCCCCTTTGCAGCTACAACAGCTTTACCTCTACTGGGAAGGCTTTCCACCGGGTTTAGGCGTGTGTTTAAGGGAATTTTTTGACCATTCTTTCAGAAGCGAATCTGTGAGCTCAGAAACTGATGTTGGACGAGAAGGCCTGGCTCGTAGTTTCCACGCTAATTCATCCCAAAGGTGTTGAGGTCAGGACTCTGTGTCACCACTCGCTCATCCATGTCTTTAAAGACCTTGGTTTGTGCACTGTGTGCAGTCATGTTGAGACAGGAAGTGGCCGTCCCCAAACTGTTCCCACAAAGCTGGGAGCATGAAATTGTCCAAAATGTCTTGGCACGCAGAAGCATTAAGAATTCCTTTCACTGGAACTAAGGGGCCGATCCCAATGCCTGAAAAATGACGTCACGTCATCAAACTTACAATCCAGTTAGACAGGTACCGTTCTCCTGGCAACTGCCAAACCCAGACTCGTCCATCGGACTGCCAGACACAGAGGCCTGGTTTGTCACTCCAGAGAACACGTCTGCACCGCTCTAGAGTTCAGTGCTTTACACCACTGCATCCGATGCATTGCACTGCACTTGATGATGTAAGGCTTGGATGCAGCTGCTCGGCCATGGAACCCCATTGAGTGAAGCGCTCTACACGCTGCTCTTGAGCTCATCTGAAGCGTACATGAAGTTCGCAGGTCTGTAGCTATCGAGTGTGATCCGCTGACGCCATTCTGTGATTTTTTTGTGGCCTAACACTTCGTGGCTGAATTGCTGTCATTCCCAATTGCTTCCACTTTGTTATAATACCACTAACGGGTGACCGTGGGATATTTAGTAGCGAGGATGTTTCACGACTGGATTTACTGCACAGGTGGCATCCTATCAAAGTCTCACGCTGGAATTCACGGAGCTCCCGAGAGCGACCCATTCGTTCATAAATGTTCGTAGAAGCGGTCGGTATGTCCAAGTGCTCGATTTTATACACCTGTAACCTTGTAAGTGATTCAATGTTTTGCACGGGTGAGTGAATAGTTTTGGCAGTAAAGTGTATATATATAATGGTGAACTGAACAATCAGACATTATATATACCAGTAAACTGGGGACAAAAATCATGGGCACCCAAGGGTCACGCATAGCAGTGGGGACCAAAGGGACCAAAGTCAGTAGGGAGCAATTTTTTAAGATTGTGTCCAGTCTTAGAAAATTCAATGCTGGCCGCAATGGAAAGCCACCAGAACATCCAGTGCACTACAGCCCAGTGTACACTGGGCCCAGCAGGCACACAGCCCATAACTGTCAACCCAACCTCCAAACTCCCTAGATCCCACTCCAGTCGAGCCCCCATGGGAAATACCAGACAAACAAGACAGATCCATTGAGAGCATATGGAAATCACTGGGAGCTGTATTAACCCACAGTGACCAAAAGACCCACTGCCAGCATCCTAGTGCCAGACACCACAGCACCCCCAGAGGTCCCGTGACTGATCATACCCTGAGGGGCTAGTGCTGCCCCAGAGGCACAACTAAAATCAAAGTTTATATACAGTACAGACCAAAAGTTTGGACACACCTTCTCATTCAAAGAGGTTGAATTTGTATGAGGGCAAGAAAAAAGCAGCTAAGGGAAGAAAAACGAGCGGCCATTGTTACTTTAAGAAATGAAGGTCAGTCAGTCGGAAAAATTGGGAAAACTTTGAAAGTGTCCCCAAGTGCCGTCACAAAAACTATCAAGCGCTGCAAAGAACCTGGCTGACATGCGGACCGGCCCCGGGAAAGGAAGACCGAGAGTCGCCTCTGCTGCGGAGGAGAAGTTCATCCGAGTCACCAGCCTCAGAAATCGCAGGTTAACAGCAGCTCAGATCAGAGAGCAGGTCAATGCCACACAGAGTTCTAGCAGCAGACACGTCTCTAGAACAACTGTTAAGAGGAGACTGTGTGAATCAGGCCTTCATGCTAGAAGATCTGCTAGGAAACCACTGCTAAGGACAGGCAACAAGCAGAAGAGACGCGTTTGGGCTGAAGAACACAAGAAAGAACACAAGAAAGAAAACTCGCTGAATGAGAAGGGGTGTCCAAACTTTTGCTCTGTACTGTATATATATATAAACTGTCTGCTATTTAATCTCTAATCCAAAACTCACAGTCCACAGTCAAATACAGTCTCCAAAACTACAGACCTCCACAGACTCTCTAGCAAAACCCATATTAATAAAAGCCCAGGCTTTGAACTCTTTTTTTCTCCTAAAAAAAAAAAAAAAAAAAAAAAAGGCCTCTACTAATTTTAATAACTCGCTCATCAAAGTCCATTAAAAGTCGGTGAGATTAAATGGCACTTCTATTAAAATATTCATTAAAGCTCAGCTTTAATCTAAATGCAGAAGATCGAAATGAAGTTGGTAATACCTGGATGGAGCATAGAGACCGGACTCTATTAGGATTAGAGCGTGAACGTGATGAATTTAGCATAAGCGGAGACGTCAAGCTGTCAGCAAAGGAATATGAGTTTCATTGTACGCTGAGAGCGCGTGTCAGCAAAAACAAGGGCGAAGTTGGAAAATGTTCAGGGAAGTTGATAGATATATAAATTCACGGCGGTGTATTTAATATGTATGAGTTAGTAAATGTGAGATATTTGAGGAGAATGTTCAGACTTTCTTAGCGCGGGCATTTTAGTGACACACTGGACATCACGGATAGTTATATCCTGTCTTGTACTGTATATACACAAGATAAATGCTTCATCCTGGTGGATCCAGAGCTTGTCTCATCATCAGGACCATTGATGACATTCATGTGCTAATTCACCTACTTGGGGGAAAAAGCAATTGTCATGGCCAGGAGAACCAGGAGGAAATCCACACCCACATGGAGATTAGGTTCAGTAAGTACTGATATGTATGAATAAACAAGGGTTTTCGGGGGCTGAGCACGTCTTCCTGATCTCTCATCATCTTCCAGTGGGGTTCTTCCGCTCTTGAAGCACATGTGCTACTCAAAACTGACTCATCGGAGCATCGCCGGAAACTTGCAGAATCGTGGCAAACATCTGTGTGGCAGATTTGCCCAGTTTGATGCAGAATTTCGCGTGAAATCGCAGAAGCGGTAACGTGCGTGGTGAGAATAGCACCAGCTCCTGATGTACACAGGACGATGTCTTTTGGCACGCTGACTTATGAAGGTCGATGCTCCCTGTGACTGTGTGTGCAGCCGTGTGCTGCCATCTGTTGGAGTGTTACAAAACTAGTGGTTTATTCTGCTATACTGTACATTTAAGGAAGGGGTCTCCAGTGTCAGTAGACAATATGGTCACAATGGCATTACAAAGAGAGGTGAAAGACAGAAAGAAAAACTGTGATAACATGATTGGTAGTTAGAGTACTTTTATAGGCAGCAAAGTGGCTTGGTGGTCAGCACTGTTGCCATGCACCGCCAGGGTCTGGGTTTGATTCCCGCCTTGGGTCTGGAGTTGGCATGTTCTCCCCGTGCTTGGTGGGGTTACTCCAGTTTCTTCCCATAGTCCAAAGACATGTAGATTGGGATAACTGGTGTTCCCAAATTGCCCGCGGTCTGCGAATGCGTGTGTGGAAATTGACTGGAGGCCTTACAAAGGTTGTGAAGATCGGAATATATACAGTGGTCTTTAGACTCATGAAATTAGGTACTGTGATAACATTGTATCGGGCGTCCCTGGCGATTCCCGTCCCTAGTAAATCCCTAGCTTGTTTATGGATATTGCCTAACATTAAAATCAGTGGAAAAGCATGATGCATTGTTTATAAATTAATTTAAAATGGCAATCCCTGGCAAACCGCTGTTTTATAAGAGGATTAACACGCGTCTAGCTGTGATGTAATGGTAAAATAATTCATTCCAGTGCGGTAATGAGATCACGCCACCACTGCGGCATGATTTATTCCTCTAACAGCACACCTTGTCATGTTTTATCTATCCATCCATTCATCCATTATCTGTAGCGTTATATCCTGTGTAGGGTCACGGGGGACATGGGGCCTGTCCCAGGGCTCTCAGAGCACAGGCACATGCACACTGCAGGCAATCAGAGTAGACTGCGAGTCTTTGGGCTGTGGGAGGAGAACTGATTACCTGCGAGGAAACCCACTATGCGCTGGGAGAACATGCACACTTTATGCACATAAACAGGACCGGAGGCGAGATACGAACCACTAACCTTGGCAGTGCAAGATTGTTCAATATATCTATATATCTATATATCTATCTATATATATATATGTATATATAGTTATTCTATACTTAAGTAAAGTCAAAGCCGAGTGGGTTCTGCAGCTCTTCATGACTGTTCCCAGAGCAAACACCACCACTGAGTGTAGTTTTACTCCCCACAGTCTCCCAAGACAACCACCTTTTCCAATCGCACCGGGCTCATACGCTGGATTAGTTTTCTGTCTCCTGATTGGCCGAGTTCATCCTTCACCCTTCCTTCTCCTGGTTTCTTTTGCTGTTGCTACCAGCAGCATCAGTATTTCTCTCTCTCTCTCTCTCTCTGTGTACAAGTCATAAATAGCTGAGAGCGGTGGGTAATTTCAGCTCTGTCAGGACAGACATCTGCACAATCTTATAGACCTCGCGCAACAGGAAATGCGCTTCATCCCGCTGTATTAAAACAGCAATTTGTACGTGTACAGAGAAGATTTAAACGCAGTGTGAGTCTGAAATGATGGATGTAAACAGGTTTTATTGCCCTGTTTCGTAGATTAAACTGGGCTACTAACAGATAAACGCTGGCAAAGTGCACTTTATTATATAAAATTGAACAATATCATGCTCAAATTTATTTATTTATTTATTTATTTATATATATTTTGCAACATTTACCCGAATCAGTAAAGAGAAAAATCAGGGAAGTTATCCAAGATGCTGGACGGTTTAGCAGTCCACACTGAAATGGAGAATAAATTCGTCTGAAAAATGTCTATACGAGTAAACATGAACAGTATGCGCTTTGTTTTTTTTTCTTTTTCAAAATACTACTATATAGTATCCACTCTGTATGAAAAATGGGGTAAATTAGTGGAATGAATGCATTTCATCAACATTACCATTGTCTACGATTAGATTAGATTAGATTAGATTCAACTTTATTTTCATTGTGCAAAGTGCATGTACAGGTCCTACCACGGTCGTAAAAATGAGAATAAATACAATAGTAATCACCATTGGACTCCACGGCCCTTAGCTGGACTACAGATGTTCCTGGATGGATGGATGGATGGATGGATGGAGAACTGCCTAAGTGGCCTATTTCCAATAAATAGCAATGAGGTAAATGAGTGTATGGGTCCATATGTACAGAGCTGAGAGTGATTAATGTACAGATGGTGCAGTAGGTAATAAAGATGTGGTAGACTGTGTAATAATGTACTGTATAACTGTACAAACGTTGTTCAGTGGATAAGATACATCAAGAAGACCACATGCTTAAATAACATAATGTACAGTACATATGTGCATACAGTGAATGTCTGCATGATACAGCATATACAGAATAGTATAATATGTATAATAAGACAAAAAAAATGTAGTCCAGTGTTTGCTATTTAGTTTCTCTTTATCTCTTTAGAACGTTAGAGTCTTTTCCTGGGTTTAAAAACTGTTCATGACCCTTGCTTGCCTTCTTTGTGGCAAATAAGTAAAGAAGCACTTTGAAGTGAACTCGCTTCTGGTCAAATTTAATAGCTAGTTAGAATTTGCTGTGTATGCTAAAAAAAAAAACCTTGTGATTGGTTTATTAAACATCAGCTAACCATAAGGCAAGTTTTACGGGTTAGGGTTAGGGTTAACTTTAGGGTTAGGGTTTAGAAGAATAAGAGGTTTCCCTTTCATTCTTGTTTATAGATTAAAAATGCTACATCTAATTAAAAATAAGTAAGTCACAAAATCAAAGCATTCACAAAAGTGTTTTTTTTTAAACAAAAAAATTCATTTAAGTCTTTAAAGTTCATTATGTTATTTGTACATCCCAACAAGTGTTAATAAAGAACCCTAAAGAGTGCACTCATTAAATTGACATACCCCTTTCCTGTATAAATCATTTCTACACATATTCACATACTTTATACTAACTGAAAAGGGCATGGCCATGATTTTAATTCTGTTTAAATATTAAAAATAAAAATATATTGGATTGCTCTTCAATTATAAAAGGTTTAAAACTGTAGGCCTGAAATAATCTAAAATGTATAAATCCAAATAAACCCCCAAAATTTTAGCATTCAGGTTTCAAATATTTACTGAATACAAACAAAAAAAAAAAATCTAAAATACAAAATTTATACAGTTTGGGTTTGTTGCATGATGCACAGGGGTGTAAAAAAAAAAAAAGAAGCTGAAAAACATATAAATATTTATATATAAGATGAGTTATAGGTTAGAGATCCAGACATTTATATTTTGCTGGTGTGTGTGTGTGTGTGTGTGTGTGTTTCCTTGGAGGCCTTTTTGTAATGTGATGCAAACACCTGGTGAAAGCAGCTGGAAACTCAAACGGCTCTCGTTTATTCTTAAGTGTCCAGATGCAGGAATTTTATCACAGAGATGACAGACAAACTAGTCTCACTCTTGCTAAGTACAAACAAAATGAACAATCTAAAAACTGTATATATATTATAAGGAGCGCGAACTTTATAATCATACTAAACACCTTTAAGATTGCACTAGTATAGCCACTTTTAAAGAAAACAGCTTCAGATGAACGATCTCCGGCTGCTGCATGTAATTTTAGAGATTATATTTAGCGTGACTCTCGATCATTTGGTCTTGACTTATTTAAACAGTTTTTTTGTTGTTGTTGTTGTTGGTTGGTTTGTTTGTTTTCAGGTCAGGGAGTCCACTGTTAAATGACCAGAGATTTAGAGTTGATGCAAATAAGGCATCGCTGTTTCTTCATCTCGGTTCCACTTTGGGTTCTGTCAATCATAATATGTTGCTTCTGACTTGGAAATTACACAGGTCTCTGGGGTCTGTCGCTCTGATCTAAAAATGGTTCCAATCATAGGTACAGAAAGACAGATTTGTATTATTCTATCTTATCTTTTATTCATTGAAAGGAATAGAAATTATTTTGAGAATCCCACAGGGATCCGCTTTAGGGCCGTTCCGTTTTTTTTTTTTTTTCCCCGTTTTCTGGAAAAAGCACCGAATTCAACCTTCAGGTGTGTCTCTACAGGCTCCCTAGACAAGCATACATACAAACTATCAAATAAATAAATAAATAAATAAGTAGATAGATAGATATATTCCCCTCCCCTTGTGTCTGGATACACCTCTGCTCACCTTCATAACAGCATCAACCCTGACAGATAAGGATGTCATGAGTGTCTTCCACACGCGCTGTGAGAGTCTGTCGGTGTCTGTTTCGATGTTTCGGCTGCTCTTTCTCACGAGATTGGGGCCTGAGGATTTTGCAGGCCGGTCGAGGTGTCATCGTGTTCCATCATGCATGTCGAACAAGATCTGTCCTTATGGCACTCTACAGAATGTGACAGAGCCGGTGTCCTGCAGTTCACAGGGGGGATAATAATAAAAAAATAATTTTAAAAATACCTGAAGGTGTAATACTCGAAAGCAGTCGCGAATTTCTCAGGTGAAATATGTAAATGTTAACAATAATATCTCGAATTACTCGATGTATTTTATATGCATTTCCTATTAATATTGCATAAAGCAATGATCTCAGGTCAGGGATGTTAAATCCCTCGCTGTTTAAACACAAGGAATATAAACGAAGTGCAAATTTTAAGATCTGAGTGGTTTCTGTGTCAGAGCCTCAGCTTATCAGGATCGGTTCCGTTTTTCGTCTAGGTCTATACGTTCTCGACATGTACATGGACTGACCTCACTGACCCTGAATGTGTGAAAGACTGGTACCACCTGGGTACCACGAACCCTTCTCTTTTGAGGTATATTGTAAGATCTAGCTCAAAGCCAGCTCAATGAAGACATGGTGTGTTAAGTTAAAGTGTAAGATTTGGAGCATCCTGAACTCAACCGCACTAAACGTCTACTTTGGCATTTACGGCGATTGACAGACACCTTGATGCAGAGCGAATTACATGCAAATTTTTTATTTCGTATACAGTACACCTGAGCAGTTAAGGTCTTTGCTCAAGGCCCCAACTGGGGCAATTTGGTGGTGGGGATTGAACCTGGGACCTTCTGAACAATAGTCCAATGCCTTAACAACCAAGCTACCCCTTCCCCATGGGATAAACTGAGATGGGATGAACTGGAGCCTCCTTGACTCCACGCACACAGACCGAGGCAGGAATCGAACCTGAACCTGAACCCTGGAGGTGCAATGCGACAGTGCTAACCTCTACGCCATGGTGCCGCCGCCGCCCTCGTCATGAATTCTAATTCCGTAAATCTGTTCCGCATCCTCTGGAGCTCAGCGTGAGCATTTGAAATGATTATTATTTATTTTTTTAATTCACGCACATACTCCATCTCCTTCTCTGTACTCGTCCCGTCTCTGTACAACATCCTAGCGACGGTGGAATCCGTATGACGGATCGTCTTAACAGCGACTCCACCGAGCGAACATGAAGTGTCAATTCCGCTGATAGCTATCAGTGCGTGTCAACACAGCTAGCGTGCTGGCTATCACCTGCGGGCTCAGGTGAGATCGGCTTCCCGTGTTCTGTCAGCCTTGTTTATTTTTCCGTCTGAGGGGCTCGAGACGCCTCTCCTCTCCTCCAGAAGGCTTGTTACTCCACAGCGGGACGGACGGGAACCAGAGCGCGCGGATTCTGTGATTATGTTTTTAAAGCAATTATCTCCAGATTGTTAGATGAAACGCTGTGAAATCCTACTAATTCCTGTAATGCCGGATCATTTATATTCAACGGTACAATCGGGGAAAATTTAAGAAACCGCAGACGTTTAGGTTTTAAAATTAGAAACTTCCCCGGTGTTGTAATTCCTTCTCTCTTACACGCCGGCGTAACCCGTACAGAGATCGACGTACTGTATGGCAGCAGAGTTAAACGCTAGGCCGTTTATGGCTCGGCACTATTTTACAAATAGATTACAAGAAGGTGCTAATTAATTTGCAATCCCTGCCTAAATTTGAGTGCTGCCTCATAATCTTATTATTTTTTTGCAAAGTGAATTTATGTTGCTGGAAACATCAACAGCACCTCTGAGAGGAAGATCCGGGCCTTTTATTTATCAAGCCGTGGTCTACACTGCTTAATGAGCTTATTAAAAATATATATTACCAAACTTTTACACTCCACAAGTGCCGACATCTTAAATACTTAAACTAATATTTATTATAAAGAGATCATTATAGATCCAGTAATACGTATGATTCAGCATTTTAATCTTAAATTATTTATAAGAAAACAATTTTGAAGTCCTCCAAAAATAAAAAAAAAAGTATCAAATTTATTTAAAGTAAAAAAAAAACAAAACAACAACAACAAAAGTTAGCTGAAGGTCTGTACAACATTAAAACAATAACAAAAAATAAAATCAATAAAAGACTACATAAAAAGACAATCATAAAAAAAAATAAAATAAACATTAGAAGTAAAAGAAATCATTAAAAAAAAAAAATTTTTTTTTTAAAGAATGCATAAAGAATGAATAAATATTTAAAAACCATTTGAAATGATCTCTACAGTATATAATAAAGATATATAAAGATATTTGCTGTATTATAACAGGAAATTTTAAATAAAGCAGTGCTGGTTATATATAGGTCGGACCTTCACGCCCACTTCTGAAGGGAAAAATGGACATTACAGTACGTACAGGATAGCGGTGCTGAAAACCAGTCACAGAACAACACACATCTAATAACTTAAACCACACGCCGTCTCTGCAGTAATCGCTTCTCAGTCGTTCTGAATCGTCCGTGTCGTTCTGTTCACGGCTAACGCTTAGCTACAAAGCTAACTAGCTTCTAACCTGAGGCTGAATCCCAAATCCCTCTCTAACCCCTGATCAAGGGCACTACCTGGTGTGTGGAACAAGGGATTAAACACTCTGCACCCTACAGTCCATACGTACATTCACTTATTTTCACACTGCGTTAAACGTGATTATATGAGGGCCTCCAGTGGTTAAAGCGCTCGCCCTATCATCCGGAGATCGCTAGTTCGAATCCCGGGTGGTGCTGTAACCTCTCGCAGCCGGAGGTCTAGAGAGAGCTGATTGGCCGAGCTCTCTCAGAGGGGAGGGATGAGAGGTACATAGTGCTCCCACATTAATCACGGCTCTACAGTCAGTCAGGGGCGTCTGTGAGCTCGCGCAGCGGAGGGAGCGGATAGCGCCGTCCTCCGAGTGTGTGACTCCGCCCCCAACGGTGCGCGAGCGAGCAGTTCGAAAAGATGCGGTCGGCTGGCGTCACATGGTACGGAGGAAACACGTGATAGTCTTCGGCCCTCCCGGCTGAGTGGTAGTAGTAGCCTTAATGTGGGAGCGCCCCCTAGTGACGGGGAGGAATTGGACACGACTAAATTAGGGGAGAAAATCGGGGAAAAATCCAAAAAAAAAAAATGTGATTATATAAAATGTCTAAATTTTTCTAATTGAATTCATCAGAATTTTCACTCAAATACTTTTTTTTCCCTCAAATAGTTAATTAATTAATAAACAAACTTTTTTTTTTAAATGCTGCAAAAAATAGCTAAAAACCTAGATTAAAAAAAAAATTTTATAGTCAGACTCATTTAGCATTTAATTTATTATAGAATTACAGTAAAGCAGATATAACAAATACATTTTTAGGTTTTATGTCATTTATTTTTATTTTATTGGCTTATGAGCAAAAGTAGGCGTTACAGCAGACTAGTTTAAAATGCATACAAATGACACACACACACACAAAAAAAAAAAACCAGTATGTAATACATGATTAAAAGAATCTTGTAAAAGGAAATATACTAAGTAAATAAATCTGACGAAGATGATGTGTGCCGTGTTACAGTTTTCAGCGTGATTACTACTTGAAAGGGATGAAATTTTTAAAACTTTTATCTCAGTAACTTTTACCTTTATTCATGTACTAGCTGAACTTCCCATCATTGACAATTAAAGGGTTTGTAGAAATAGTGAAAAGGTTCCAGCTAAAAACAAGCTCATTACTGTAGCTTTAATGCAATCAGAGATATTATTATTTTAGGTTGAATCCCAAGTACATGTCTGTCTGTCTGTCTGTCTAATGAACATGTCCCTGTTCACTTTTCTAATTAATATCTTTTTTAAGATTAAGACACGCCCACAATATGCTGTCAAAACGTACGGTTTATAATTGGCGCATACTGTAACTTCTGAACATTTTGAATGTATATATTGGGCAGGATTAACTTCAGCAAATACTGGCAAAGTTTCATTACATTCCGTTCGTGTTGGATGACAGACAGAAATGGTCTGAAACTGGTTTTGGTCCTCTAATGTATGAAATGTAATGTAACGATGTCATTAAAAGATCGGGTTCTAGCCCACTCGGCACAGACAGACAAAACCTTTCTTTCGTTCATATCGATGACGTAGAGTGGGACAAGTGACCAGAAACACCATCTACTGCATTTACAGATTTGGCATTTTTACATTTGATTATGTCACATCCCGTCTTAGGGAAAATTTTTCTCATTTAGAAGGATGGGGAAGGAAAGAGTTTAAGGAGGGAGGACGGAAGGAAGGGGAAGGGAAATAGTGAAAGTGTGCACGTGCAGGTCTGGATGCAGTGGCCTGCTGGCATGCGGGCACGAGGCTGACGAGCGATGAGTGGCCGACTGTGACTTAATTCTATGCCATTTGAAGCGTTACATCACCCCACTCGCGTGCCACTCTGCTCAGGAGACTTCCAGGACCTTGAGCTACACCCCCATCCCGGAAGATCCATTAACGTGGATTCTTATCCAGCTGTGACCCCCAGCGCTTCGCAAACCTGCAGAATGTGAGGCCGCCTATCTAGTGAGCCTACAGAGTGAGCGAGGAGCGACAACAGATTGAGGCACACGCCCATCACTGACAGCCTACGTTCACAGCCTGTGCTGTAGATATCAGTGTAATTACCGCTATGAGTCTTTTCTCAGACTGACTTCAGTCCAGATCATATCATGAGTGCAGCATTAGGTGCGATGGACCCGGTTTTCCTTTGTCGTCTAATATAAATTCGTATTAACCATCATCTCAGATCCGTCCCCACGAGGCAGAGCCGAGAACAGAACTTCTCTCTAAGAAACAGAGAAAGGCGCGGACAATGGTAATTCTATAAATGATGACTCCCTGGTGGGCGAGTGTGTGCGCCGGATTGTTGAGATGTTCCTCAGTCAGGCTGGGCTGACCTTGTGTGATGGTCTATTCTGGTTCGCCGCTCCCGTTTCCGCGTGGATTCACAGTGACATCATGTAAATGTGTACAGTAGTGGAACTTTGCTGACTTTGTATTATCAGTGAAGCAGAGGACGTTTCTGCACACAGCTCGTTGACCTGCGAAGAGTGTTCGGACACATGTATGATGGCTGTTCAAGTCAAAGTGGATTTTTTGATTGTGCATAATAACGGAAAAAACCTCACTTCTCTTTATTTTTCTATATAATTCCCTGCAACACTAGTTGCAGTGTCACCACTAGGCCACTAGGGTGCATTATACAGTATGTACATATTATATTATATTATATTATATTATATTATATTATAAGCAATAACAAATGTAACCAGATGAACTTTTAGTTCCCCTAGTATGATATACAGTATCACAATATTGTCGCCTGAAATCCTTCTGACCCTCACCGGTACACGTCCATGTGTGCGCACGCTCAGGCCGACACACTAGACACTTCATTTATGCATTTTCTGATTAATTTATTCAACTACCTACCCAAATGCATAACCAGACGCTTAATGTACAAAGTGCAAAATAAGCCCTGATTACAATCAGGAAACGTTTTATATCATAAAGTATCAGTGGCTTCAGGTATAAAACACACAACGTACAAACCCTGCTGTATGAGCTTGACATACAATAGACAAACTTCTGTTTCACTGTTTAGAATCCGTCTACATGTATATTATCTACTGCATGTGGTGCTTATTTTCTGTGTGTAAAACCCACAGGAGTAAACTCAGAGTATACATGACAGATATATCTCAGTATGGACGTTATCTTCCTCAGTGAAAGTCCAAATCCCTCATTTCTTCCTGTAGTCAGACAGGTTTCATTTTGAGTTATTGCCCTAGTGTTAGTTTAGTCAAATAAAAAAAGTTTTTTTTTCCCCTTCTTTTCTTAAAACTCCGATCTCAATCCTCCCTGACTGCATCCTCTAATGTTGCTTACAGAGATATGAAAACAAAATGGCTATCAGCGACATGCTGTATTGGTTTGATAGGACATCGGTGTTCCCTTGTCATAGTCCTGACAATACAAAGTTTGACAGTGGTACGATGAGAGTGCAGTGCCACAGCAGCAGCATGATCATAACCCAGAAGGCAGATGGATCAAAACCCGTGGTAGCTCAGAGGGTTAACGCTCTGCGTTACTGATCAGGAGGTCACCGGTTCAAGCCCAAGCTTGACCAAGCTACCACTGTTGGGTTCAAGGCCCTTAACACTGTCTGCTCTAGGGGCGCTGTATCTCATACCTGACCCTGTGCTCTGACCCCAGCCCACAAGCTGGGATATCCGAAGAAATAATTTCACCGTGCAGTAATGTACATGTGATTAATAAAGGCTTAACTTAACTTGGTCTATGGTTGGAGTGCAATACCATGTTTGACCACACGCCCAACACTTAGCATTTAGGGGGGCGCTGTTTCACTCAGTGAAAAATGAGAACGGCACGGCCGTCAGCAACAGCACAGAACATATATAAAATAAATATACAAATATAATAAATAAATTTTGTTTGTGTTGTATTAAAATATGTTTGTGTTACATGATATTTATCAGATTTATATAAAAAAAAAAATTTGCACTTTGATGGTTAAACTTTGCAATTAACCTAGGGATATGGATAGGAAATGCCACACCCACCCAGGCCGTCCTATGCAAACCCCCCGAAAAAAAAAAAAAAACACAGACAGCTTTATTTTTTCCCTCTAATAATACTTCATTGTAATTAGATTGTTCAGAATATTTATTTATTTATTATTTATTTATTTATTTATTTATTTTAAAAACGACTTAGATACCCAAATTAGCAAAACAAATAAACAAAAAAAAATTCCAATATGTTCAAACAAATGATTTCTTTCCATTTTCCTTCTAATGTAAAAAAAAGAAATTAGAACAATAATGACTACATTATGAAAAAAATGTGTTAGAAAAATCAGATTGGAAAATCAGACTTTGTGACTTTTTGTTCATTGTTGTTCAAAGTAATACTCATGCAACTTTACAATAAACAATATTCATGTCTTTTGGTTGGGGCGCGACATCAAATATTATTTGCTAACAGTTCAAAAGCAAATAAATAAATAAATGAGAAAACATGCCAGCGTAATGATACCAGTCAAGACGAGCAGAATCAGATACAGTAAATAAACAGATTAACATTGCTTTTATTATTATTATTATTATTATTAAATTAGCTAATTGAATGTCAATTTCGGTAATCAACAATCACTTTAGTACATTAGGTGGACAATAACATGACGACAGCAGGCCAGCTCAGTCGCCACGGCAGCGGGAATCGAGGTATAAAGTATATTCAATAAGAGTAAAATAGTCTGAACACTGATCTCTCCATCGCTGTGTTTCGCCTCGCGCTGTCACGCTGAGAACTCTGGAAGCTCAAAGTGAAGAGATGTGTAGATACTCTAGTTCGTCTGACTGACTTGGTCATACAGACAAATGTACACGTTTTCCCCCCCCCCCCTCCAACGCTATTCTTCTTTTCTTCTATTCCTAAGTGGCACTCTGAATGTAGCGGTTCGTGTCAGACGCGGGCTCGTCTCCTTCCCGCGGCTCTCTCCCTGTTCACCACCATCAAAGTTGCATCTGTGATAAAAAGAGAGTGTGTGTCTTCGCCAGACCTCCCCTCTCAGGCTTCTCTCCCCGTTCACCTTCACAATACGTTTGCATGCACACACACACACACACACACTCACTCACTCACTCACTCACACTCTCACTCACTCTCTCTCTTTCTTTCTCACACACAGAAACATACACACATGCACTTCACTCCGATATGCAATAAATATCTTCCGGCTGCGCTGTGACGGTGATGCTGAGTGGAAATCAATTTACTCTTTTATGCTGCGTAAACTGTCGCGTGGTGTCCGGTTCCCCACGGAGTTTAGCTTGCCATGGGAACGTCACGCGCAGATATATATATATATATATATATATATATATATATATATATATATATATATACTCACACCCGCACACACACACACACACCTGAGAATTTCCAGGCCTTTCTATCAGCCTGTGAGCGACTATCCTGAATAATTCATCGCTCATCTCGTCTCTTCTCCTCTGCATACTTTCCGGGTCTCTGTGAGAAACAGTTGGAAAGGATTCACATTACTGTCGCGTTCGTCGGGGTCTCTGTTTTGTTTTATATCACAAACACGCACACACACTCATGCACCAAAAAAAAAACCCTCGAGTGGCTGCAGGTTTGCTTCCAAACCCGATGCTGTAAATTCTTTTTCAGCTGCTTATGTTGAAGCAGGACATCTCTCTCTCTCTCTCACACACACACACACACACACTTGAACTACTATGTTCCCCATGCCAAATACCAAAGTAGGGTTTTTTTTTCTGGTGTCGGTGACGCAGTAGTTTCTGAGAGTAGCTCAGCGCCAGGACGATCCTGCGTGCCAATTATGAACAGGCTGTCAGAGAATCTGCTCGGCTGGTCACCGGGCAGCACATCACATTCCCAATATGCTGCAGCGGAGGACGTTGGATTTGAATGCGATGTGAAATCCGATGATGAAGGTGGGCAGACTGACAAGTAGGAGCATGCTGTGGCAAAAGATTATCTCTGCTTCAAAGACTTTTGGCTTCACAGTAGCAATTCAAAAGAGCGTATGACTTTAAAGTGCCACAGAAATCAAAGAGTCTTTTGTATCTGGTCTCCATCTTTTTCTTTATAGACACTGAGGTGACACTGTACATGTTTAATTTTTTTTTTAACACTAATTCTTCGTTCATTTCGATCTTTTCTTGTCCTTATGTAAATCTTATAGTTTGAGTTTATGGAAAGCAACAAAGAAATTTAGGATATAAAAGCCAATTAAATGCTCTCCAGAGCCGTGTTTCCTGGAGTGCTGCACCTAGTGGGCCGAAAAGGTATTACAACGTCTACAACAAGCGAATGATACGTTTTTTCGTTTTCAATTTTGTAATTAAGTCTACAATTCACATAAACTTTTTTTTTTTTTTTTTTCGGATTAAGTATCTGTCCAGGGGTGTGTCTGGATCTTTTAATGAGTAGCAGTTTGTTAACAGCGATCATGTTTGGTTCGGAGTTGTGCGTCTTTCTGATTGAGTTCTGGTAACTTAAATTACAATTATTTCAAATTATTAGACCTTGATGAGAATTTAGAACTTTTTGGTATTTATGAGTTTGTAGAAATGACACTTTTCAAGTTGGCTGGACAAATTCGATATTTTAAGCCACAGTTACCGTCTCCTTAAAGTTCCACCAACTTGAAATCTTTCAGTCGAGCGATTTTGCGTCGGACGTCATCGATGCGCATGCAAACTGCGCACATTGAATTTTTTGATCAAGATGGTGGTCTGGTCCGTCTTCGCATGATGCTGTAGGTACAAATCTGGGCTCCCTAAAGCTGGCTCAGCGGTAGGTGTTTCGCCTGCCGTGTGAAAGGGCCGGGTTCGATTCCCAGCCACTGGATGAAGCGTCTCTCTCAAACCCGGATATAAATGGGAGGGTTGTGTTCAGAACGGCGTCTGGCATAAAAACCTTTTCGGGTTTAAAGTACAGTGTATGACTTCTTTACCCACGCGGTTTAGCGTGAAAACATCGCACCTTCAATAACATCACCGGAACTCACAAAGCCAACAATGGAACGCTGAGTAAATGAGAATAGATTGCTAGCTAGCAGGAAAATAAATAAAAATTATACAGGCTGGGCCATTTCTATGGACACACCTTAATAAAATGGGAATGGTTGGTGATATTAACGTCCTGTTTGTGGCACATTAGTATATGTGAGGGGGCAAACTTTTCAAGATGGGTGGTGACCATGGTGGCCGTTTGGAAGTCGGCCATCTTGGATCCAACTTTTGTTTTTTTCAATAGGAAGAGGGTCATGTGACACATCACACTTATTGGGAATTTCACAAGAAAAACAATGGTGTGCTCGGTTTTAACGTAACTTTATTCTTTCATGAGTTATTTACAAGTTTCTGACCGCTTATAAAATGTGTTCAATGTGCTGCCCATTGTGATGGATTGTCAATGCAACCCTCTTCTCCCACTCTTCACACACTGATAGCAACAGCGCAGGAGAAATGCCAGCACAGGCTTCCAGTATCCGTAATTTCAGGTGCTGCACATCTCGTATCTTCACACCATAGACAATTGCCTTCAGGTGACCCCAAAGATAAAAGTCTGAGGGGGTCAGATCGGGAGACCTTGGGGGCCATTCAACTGGCCCACGACGACCAATCCACTAAATGGGAGAGTCTTTTTTTCCCCAGAGTTCCATTATGTGCTCTATAGAACATACAGTACTGGGGACCATAGAGCCTCAGGAACATTGGGGTGACCCCAGATAAACACCTCTTTGGTGCCTCAAAAACACTTCGGTGCGGTGGTGGCTCAAATGGTTACGGTTGTGGATTACTGGGTTTTTAATCAAAAGTTCGGGGGTTCAAGCCCAAGCACTGTAGAGTTGCTGCTGTTGAGCCCTTACCCCTATCTGCTCCGGGGGGCGCTGTGTCCTGGTTGAACCTGTGATCTGACTCCAGCTTCCTAACTGAGATGTGCGGAAAATAAATATATATATATATATTTTTTTTTTTGCACTGTGCAAAGTGTAAGGTCCATGTGACAAATAAAAGGTTCTTATGTTATCATTTATCGTGAATCTACTGTGAAGAAGCACTTTTTTAGCACTTTTTTCTGAAACATCTCATTTCGACCCCGGTTTAGTCTCTGGAGCTGTGACGTGGAAACCATATTGCTGTGTATATATTGAGCTGTGGGATGATTTTTTGTGTGTGTGTGTGAAAGATGGAGTACTGTGTACAAGATTGACACGGACAATTTAATCAGTCAGCGTCCTAAGGGATTCCCAGGTCCTGATATCCATTAGACACGTCTTTCCTAAAGTGTCCATCAGCGCTCATACTGCAATAAAGACCGGCCTCGTGCTGCTCATATAAAAGGCCCTTGTTCAGCCTCGTCTGCTGGATTTAAAGATCGTAAGCGCAGAGCGTTCGTTCCGACGCCGTCCCTGTGATGCACCCGGTTAGCACGGTGATGCGCGTTAACAAAACGTCTTATTAATGAATATCGGAGCGTAATGAAAGAGGATTTCTGATACACCAGATACTTTTCACACGAGCATGTAAGGCAGTGATGGATAGCCCGAGCTGTGTGTTTGTGAATGCAATTTAATTACGCCAGCTGCTGTCATCGGGATGATGAAAACTCTTGACAAGAGTGTGTGTGTGTGTGTGTGTGTGTGTGTGTGTGTGTGTGTTTTTTTGCTTGTTTGTTTGTTTGTTTTTTTAATCCATCCTGTGACGGTGACGAGTAAGCATTTCGACATTCATTCACTCGAAGTCAGTCAGTGGAATTATTGTCACTTTATATTCATTTTATACCATGCGATCGTATGAGGAACGCCACTCAACGCCATCGGTCTCTTTCTTTATTTCTCTCTCTCTGACTTTAGGATGGTATGGGTCACTTGAGAATCACAGACAGAGGTCTGAAACTAGAAGGCGACTCCGAGTTCCTCCAGCCTCTGTATGCCAAAGAAATCCAGTCCAGATCGGTGAGTACCATGGACAGCAGACACTCCATCCCTCTCTCTCTGTCTCTCTTTCTTTCTTGCTCCATCCCTCCATCCCTCAGATCCTGAGCACACCTATAATATCAGTTATAAGTGTGGAGCAGATGGATAGCTCGATAATGCATGAGCACAGGTCTTATCTTATCAGTCTGCTAGCAAGAGCAATAGACAGAGGAGGCAGGAGAGCGAGTGAAAACCTAAGAGAGAGCGAGAAGAACCGGACGGAATAACAACGAGGCGCTGAGATTAAAATCAAACCGTCCATGCGTGATGAGAAACGGCGGACTGCATGAGTCTCTTAGGTTGCTTTATTTACCGTCTTGAGTTAAATAAATGACACGGCTTGGAGATACTTTGCAACCTCGTGAAAATGACGGCATTTAAAAAAATAAACCTGCATGGAGTTTCAGTCACTTATACTAGTCAGGTTTGGGTTTACCCGTCCTTTTACTTTACCGCTTTATCATGTCTGCAGGGTCACGGGCGGCCTGGAGCATGTTCCAGGAGACTTTGTGCATTAGGTGGGGTGACAATCCATTGCAGAGCACACACACACACACACACACACACACACACACACATGCATTAGGTGCAATTTGGGAGCACCAATTAGCCTAATCTGCATGTCTTTGGACTGTGTGGGGAAACTGGAGAACATGGAAAAAACCCACCAAGCACAGGGAGAACATGCACACTCCATGCACTCAGACCCCAAAGAGGGAAAACGAACAAGGAACCTGGAAGTGCAAGGCGACAACGCTAACCACTAACGTCCCATCCTTTTATTTAGCGCTTATTATTCAGTGGAAATAACGTAGCTTTGATATACACTAAAGAGAGTCTGGGTCAGAGGTAGCTCGGTGGTTAGGTCGTAGGATCAGAAGGTCCCAGGTTCAAACCCCAGCACCACCAAGCTGCCACTGTTGGGCCCTCGATCAAGGCCCGTAACCCTCAACTGCTCTGATTATTAATGTGTGATGGAATAAATGGAAGTCGCTCTGGATAAGGGCGTCCGCCGAAAGTCCCGAACGTAAATTTCTTTGCGGCGCCTTTTGCCTTGATCACAGCACTCATTCGATAAGCTTATGAAATGTCACAGCATTTATTTCCATCCAGAGTCACTTTTATTTCGCTCCAAGACCTTGATGGGAGCGTCAGACCACTGCGTGGATCTTTGGGATGTCTCCGGCACGTGCCAGAGATCCTCAGTAAGGTTAAGGTCTGTAGTCACAGAAAATGAAATCGAGCATGGTTGGTTTATGGCGACGCCACAGCCTGGCCGAGTGTCGTTCCTGACCGTCTTCATCCCTTTATGAGCACAGCATGACAAAAGTCCACAGTCACCAGATCGCAGCCCAGTAGAGCGGCTTTGGGATGTGGTGGAACGGGAGATCCGCAGCAGCCGACAAATCTGCAGCGACCGCGTGATGCTCTCGCGTCAATTCGGAACGAAAATAAAAAAAAAACAAAAGAAAAAAAAACAGATCTTGTTAAAAATAAATAGGTATTTATATATTCCCTTTTTCTTTTTTCATCTCCTTCAATGGATTTTTCCTCCACTGCCAGACATGCTATAGCGCCGAGATCCTGATTTATAATAAAAACCCAGGCATCTTGGGTGGAAGTGAAATTGATACCATTAATAATTCATGGTCCTGGGATGCTCTGACCCTCTCCCAGCGCAAAAACCCTGCGCCAGGATGCCAGGATAATACCACGTGCTTACCAGTTCATACTAGTTAAACGCAACGCAACGTCTACTTTCTTTATGGATTATCATTTGTAAATGAGAAAGTCCTATCCGGATCCCTTTGAATGGCTTGTGAATAAAACTTGGGGTGAAGTCAAGGTGAAGATACTTCACATGCATGATGGTACTGCTTGGATTCCTGAAAACATCTTGCCCTGAGCACAACACGAGCCTAGCTGAGCTAGTAGACAGCGGGTCAAGTTAAAAAAATAAAATAAAATAAAAAACCGCACACAAAGATAAAGACAAAAAAGCTTTGAAGACTTCCTTGATGTTGGGATGTGGGTGATTTTAGGCTCGCAGGTAGAGGGCTGGCGTTTTAGGTCAGAGTAAGCAAGCGTCTAGAACATGAGAGACTGCAGAATGCAGAAATAGAACAAAAATGCTTATCTGGTGATCTGGCGCGGACACTGACATTCGATTCCTTTTTCTACAGGGCAGTCCACTTTTCCTGCAATCGTCGAAAAATGTCTCGGTCAACATCCTCAATGGGAAAAACCAACTGGTGTCACAGCTAGTTGCAGGTGAGTAACAAAAACCTCAATGAACAATATTAGCAATCAGAATACAGTAGATCACATACAGTAGAGTTTAGCGCCCCCTAGTGGATATATAACGTCACAGGAGTTCCAAAATCTGAAATGGTGGCCAAACGAATCCCCTGGTTGTAGTGGATATGAAATGGCTACAAAGTGCACAAGTGCCTCAATTAAAGACATGATTTATACTGTATGTGTATATAATCAAACTTCCAGTAGGAGCTAACGGTACAGTTAAAGGTCCCGTATTTGACTGTTTCAACTTTAAAGGTCTCGGAGTGTGTGTACTGTAAATGCTCCTGGCAGAAATCCGAACATGCCGTTTCAGTGTTTATGTAAATGAGCTACTGCTAAGCCACGCCCCCTACAAAACAACAACAACAACAACAACAAGAACAACAAGCCAGAAAAAAATGGGAGAGTTTCTACTCACACGAGGTCACATTAGCGCACACACACACACACACACACACACACAAACACACACACACACAGGCAATATATCTGTACTGTAGGTCTGCAAATGACCAGAATTTTGCATAGCAGGTGTCCTTAAAACGATCCGTCTGTAATGAGTGTTCTGGCCCTTTTATCAAACCCGAGTCCAGGACCGGATCTGTAATTATCATGTTCGCTTTAAAAGCCTGGGAGTCGCTCTGGATAACGTGCGTCCTGACCTGATGAAGGTGATTCGGTTGTTAAACGAGTAAAAATGAAATCATGCAGGAAGTGTTGGACAGATGGCGCCTTTACTACTTAATTAAGGACGACATCTTGGATGACCGGCGAGTTGCTCTTATTTCCGGTGGGATTACACGTCTTAACTATAACCAGTGTGTTACTTACATTATCGCTTTGGAACGACAAGCAGAGATTCGTGTTTTTTTATTTTTTTTTTTTATTTTATTATTTTCCTGAGCAATAAAGCCGAAACAGGAGTCTGTTTTAATGAGGAAAAGGAAGAAAGCCATTTCGGCTGACTTCATCGACTGCGACTTTTAACGCCATGTTAAAAGACAGAACTGCAAATTTAATTAGTGGTTTAGTAAAACATGAACGTCGGCTCCTCGGCACTCTACAGTCACCTGAGCCCCTCCGTGCCGGACACAAACGACGGGATAATTAACTGGGAGAAGAAGAAGAAGAAGAAGAAGAAGAAGAAAAAGAGAGAGATAGAGAGAAAAATTAAGGTTTTTTTTTTTTTTTTACGACCAAGTCAAAATTAAATAATCAACAAAAAACAACGGCTTTTTGTTCTGTACTGTTCTATCTACTTGGTCTAGAGAAAAAAAAAAAAAGAAATGAAATCATCATATTGTGCAACATAAAATATAAATATATAAAAAGACATAAAAATATATATATATATATATATATATAATGTAAAATATAATAAAAATATAAATATAAAAGTATGTAAAATATATATATACAGTATTATTTTATTAAAGTAAATAAAACATTTAAAAATGTATACAAGTTTAAAACATATACATGCATTTTATTTATTTTATACTATAATTTTATTTACATTTTATTAATATTATTTTTTATTTATGCACCTTCTGACTGAAAGCCGACAGTGTTGCCTGCTCTTATTATCCTGATAATTCATTTAATTTAATTTCATTATATGTTATTTAGGCACAAATAAAAACCCATACCACTCTCTCGCTCTCTCTCTCTCTTCTTTCTGTTTTTTTCTTAGTTTGTTTGTCTGTTTCTTACTCATTTTATATTTCTGTCTCCATCCATTTGTCTGTTTTGTCCCTCAAATACCGTCTCTGCATTACATCCCTCGAACCCCTTTTATTTCACTCTTTTCAGTGTTTATGTAAATGAGCTACTGTTAAGCCACGCCCCCAAGAAAACATACACATGCAGTGTACCGTATCTGTATGTCTAAGAGACAGAGACAGGGCCAGCGAGACAGAAGAGACATAAAGAGAGAGTGAGAGAGAGTCTTTTCGGTCGGTTTGTCTCTCTCACTCTGTCTCTGTCCCTGTTCATTTTGTCTCTCTCTCTCTCTTTCACGCTGTTTTGGTCTATTTGTCTCTTCCCTCGCTCTCTCTCTCTCTCCCCTTACAGCGTCTCTGTCTCTCCTTCATTCTGTCTCTTTCTTACTTTTTCGCACACAGTCTGTGTTTATTTTTCATGCTGATTCTGTTTTTCTCTCTGTTTATCTGTCTCTTGAGCGCGCGCGCGCACACACAGAATCTCTCTCTCTCTCTTTTTCATTCTGTGTCTCTCACACACACACACAAACACACGCGCAGCCTGAGTATGTCTCTCTCACTGTCCCTCTCCATCTATTTCTCTCTCGCAATTAATTCAACAAGCTTTATTGACATGACCGTATAAGCGCCGTGTTCCCAAAGCATTACAAAAGAAAAACAGCTATTAAATATACAAATGTAGATTAAACTAAACATCAATACAATTCCCTCTCTATCTTTGGAGAGAGAGAGAGCGAGAGAGAGAGAGGGAGAGAGAGAGAGAGAGAGAGAGAGAGAGCTCCACTCGTTCCTAATCGGATGTTGTATTATTTATGGAATCAATAGGGAAATTTAATATTTCATGTTGAGGTGTAATTAAACTGGAGTCAATTCTCTAATCCCTTGTCAGGTTCTCACGGAGTTCACACGCGGGGCAGGATGCTTGAGGTGAAGTCAAGCACAGGAAAGCTGCTTTTCTCGGCTGACGACCACGAGGTGGTGGTGGGAGCGGAGAGATTACGAGTCCTGGGTGAGTGAATTAAAAAAAAAAACGAAATTTGTCAGAATCCTTCGTTTCGATCTATTCATCACGGAGACGGGTCAGGCCATGCTTTATTCAAGACTCTTTTAAACATTTTATTTCTTCTATTATTATTATCATTATTATTATTATTATTATTATTATTATTTATGAATGAATGCTGCTTGTTGGTCTTGTAATTACACACAATAGGGTCATTTCAGAGAAAGAAGAACGATCGTGTGCAATT
Organism: Clarias magur; assembly: GCA_013621035.1. NCBI lineage: Eukaryota > Metazoa > Chordata > Actinopteri > Siluriformes > Clariidae > Clarias > Clarias magur. Next base: position 654,849 of record QNUK01000318.1, on the reverse strand, counting down.
AACTCTAAATCTGCTAACCTCCCTGAATAGCCGTGTCCGGTTGTGTAGCGGTCAGTAAGATATCCGATTAAACAATTGAAAAGCCGATATGCGAAAATAATACTTGGGGCGCCAATATTTTTACGCACGCCATTTCCTCGCGATGAATCACGTAGCGTGAACCTCTCGGCGGCCCGCGGTAACGACGCTGCCGCGGTGTAAATGACAAAGTTGTAACTTAAAACATAAACGACAGTGGCAGTACCTCCAGTGACCAGCAGGGGCACTCTGACCCACACCTCGGTAATACACCCTGCTTCGCATGATGCCTCCAGTTTCTTTCGCGGGAGAAATACTCGATACTCTCTGCTTGAGAATGCCGGGTTTCTGGATCCGCTGTGCTGGTCCGTTGTTAAAGGTTGTGTAGTGTATGAGACTGATCTGTGATTGATCTTGTTGTGATCACACACACCATTACATCCCCCAAACAACTGCAAATAATTAGATATCATGTAGTCTGAGCGGTTCAGCGATTCGGCGTTGTGTGGTCCGTGCTTGCTGAGCTCACAGTTTCAAATGTCATGCAGTAATATATAACTGTACGAAACTATTGCTTATTATTTAATATATTACAGACACAATTCAACCTACTACCGACATTATTTTTTAATAATAAACAATTAACATGACTTGTTTGATTACTGTTCAACATTTTTTTGAATAAATATTCTAAAATTATTATTATTATTATTATTATTATTATATTATTATACTGTACTAGGGAACGTACAGTAACAATGCGGTTTCACGGCAAAACTAGATAAAAGCCATTTTCAGATTTTCACTCGTTTTGGCAGATTTCAATCCGCAGACACACATGGTTGTGATTTTTGTCGAAAATTGCCATATATTCCTCTTTTAAAAGCTGTGAATTACAACAAACACTGGTTTTGCTACTGTACATTTGGGAGCCACGATGCACTTCAATATTTCTGAAAGGCAGAGAGAGGACGCTACAACACTCACAAGAGATATACTGTATGCATGTGTCTGATTGATGCCTGATTTTACCTTACATGGCGCATCCCTGAACCATAATGTCATTCAAAGAAACGAATTAAAAGTGAAACTGGTGGAGGAGGAAGCTGACGATGCTGTAGACTCAAATTTATGTGTTGTTTTTAAAGTTTAATTGGAAATGATTTATGTGCAACAAAACTTTTTTTTTTTCTTGTTCCAATGTGCTGCGAGTGATTCAAATGAAACTCAACCAACATCTCATTTAAACTATAAATATATATATATATATATATATATATATATATATATATATATAAATATATATTTTATAGTTGAAGCATTTTGCACGATAAATCCAAAATTCGGGTTGATATAAACAAAAAACAATAGTAGTGTAGCATGTTGACGCCTGTGTGACTGAAAGAAACAACAAACAAAATATCTCATCAGCTTGTAATACTTCTTGCTTATTGTTTTGTTTGTTTGTTTATGTTTGTCTAAAAACTGCCAGAATAAATAATTGTTTTTTTTTTTTCAGTGATTGGAAAGCAGAATTAGACAGAATTTCTAAAAAATATAAGTGAAGCAAGGGTACAATTTCAAATTTCAAAAGCAACATAACTAAATAATCATATTTAAGAAATAAATCAAATAGGAAAATAATCCATAGTGTAATGATGATGATGATGTTGATGATGATGATGATGATGCAGTTGATTATGTTCATATAATACCAATATGTTGCTAATAAACACATTTTTTCTATGAATGTTTTCATACATTCAATCATACATTTTATCAATTAACTACAATTTCAGAGGTTAATAGTTTAATATATTATATAATACAGTTAATATAATACAATACAGTTTTACACTGATGGTTCTTCCCATTAAAAATGTTTTTAAAAAATATATAATAATAATTAAATCCAATTGTTATTAGACAAAGATAATGTGGACCCTTTTATAAAGTTTCATATAATTCCGTAATAAACACTTTCTGGCCAATCAGAATGAAGAATTCAGTTAAAATAATCTTTTTTTTTTTTTTAACTTTACAAGGATTTTGCGAAACGTTGTTTACAGATCAGGGATTTAAACTCACCTTGCACCTTACTATAGGAATATAGTTTATATATTATTTACAAAATCTGGACATTACGAATATGAAAACCACCTGCATCAAGTGCATCAAAGAAACGGCATAAGTGGCTCGTGCAAAGTGCCGCAAGACGACAGAACACAATTACCCTTGAGAGAGAAAGGGTCTGTGGATCGTTGCCGCCGTGTGTATGACGCTGAAAAAGGATTTTAAACACACTCAAGCAGTGTGCGTCTGTTACAGCCTCTGGATAAACGTTGATCCGGACCGAGCATGTTACATTCAATCATCTTTTATTCTCTCTGTTTAGGAAAAACCCTGCATTGTACAGTACGTGTAAACAATATAAACATCAGGCTTAGTGCAGTTCACAGAAAGCATGCTTTACATTAGTTAAGGATGGCTGAAGTATGAGATGCATTGTGGCTTTGTGCATTACACACGTGGTCACCAAACAACACAGTGACGACCTGGAGCCCTATATATAGGCCCACTGACTGATTACACGATTGTAGACACCTGTGATGCTAATTAGTGGACACACCTTGAATGAACATGTCGCTTTGGTCACATTATTTTCAGTATTTTCTAGGGGTGCCATCATTTTTGTCCAGGCCTGTTCCATGAGTTTATTTTTTAAAATAATTCAGTTGAAGCATGGATGAAAAGCAATGTCTGACTTTCATTGGTTAACATTCATAGAATTCTTATTTATTATTACTTTTGTCAGATTAAAGTTATTTCTGTGACCACTGTGAGTTTTTCTTTCATTGACCCGAAGGGTACCAACAATTTTGTCCACGTGTGTATGTGTTCATGTTCTTATTAATACTGCTTTAGTAAATAATTTATTTTTCATTGCCTACTGACCTGTTCAGAAAATCCCCCCCAAAATGATCATCAAGATAATACACCAGACATCAATCAATCAATCAATAAGTAATATGAAGTCCTTAATTCCTCAAAACCTGCTGGATCCGGCTGAGTCCAGTCAAAAGGACGACTTCAGTCCTCTGGTGTCACTCGCTCAGTCCAGGCGTGCTTGATCGCTTCCTGAAGATCATGTACAGAAGACGGCTTCCTGACTGCTCCTGTCTCCTTCATCATGGCCTTTTTTTTTTTTTATTATTATTATTCTTTGTGTCTTTCTTTTTTGAGAGTAATTTATTTGATTTATTTGCAGCTGTACTCATGCTGGCGTGGCGTAATTAGTAATATTACATGCGTTTAATTAGCAGCTTGATAGATACAGCTGGTTTGAAGAGGTGTAAAGTGCATGCGCGTGCCTTCGCGTTTGCTCCCTAGTGCTTCTTACACGTCTATTGCACTCACTTACTGATGAATTCACGCATCAAGGACAAAGTTAGGTTTTTTTATTATTATTATTATTATTATTATTATTTTTATTTATTTATTTATTTATTTATTTATTTTTATTTATGTGAACACGTTCCAAGATGCGTCCCAGGCCAAACCAGCTTGGGATCTGCGTGGTTTGAGAGTGGTGCACCTCTCTTCAAGCCTCGGGACCAGAACCGTCTGTGCCCTTAAGCATTCTTGGCTCCGGCGCAGCGTTTCAGCCGGAGCCTTGGATCAGATTCTGCCTCATTCGTAAGTCACTTTAGATAAAAGCAGGCGCTAAACGAACGGATGCAAATGCAACGTTTATTCATCCGGCACTTCACTTGTATTCAAAGCGAGACGGAATTCAGTTCAACTCCTCGGCTCACCAGAAGAAAGATCAAACCACGGAATTATAAATTATGTCTCGCCCTTTTGCAAATGTGATCACCGTCGCACCTGCGCGTTGGCGCAATTCTCCAGTCACTCCGGCGGCGCGCTTTTAAAAGCAGGTCACAGGGCGGAGTTAAGGCTCACATCAAACATCTGGAATAAAGGAAACGTTCGGTTTCGGAAAGAGCCGATCTTCTGGGATCTCTAGACTCTCACGACAGGATGATGCTGCATGTGGAAATGTCTCGATGATGATGCTGATGATGATGATGATGATGAGAGGGCGTCCAAGGAGAACCAGTGACTACAGTGACTCGAATAACCACACTTTACATCCCAGATGCAGGAAGTGTTGAGATAAGTGTTGGCACCACTTCGTATGGTGTAAAACATCACGGTAACCACAGGTTCGTCCTTTTTATCATTTCGCAAAGTTACTTTATAAATAACTCCTTCATTGCACGTGATAAACGATTTCGGTCCAGGTGACTCACTCGGTGGTGGTGCGACTTGGCACGGTCACTTGAAAGCATCTTGATTTTTTCCCCCATCCCATTTGGCCAGACTGAGGAGAACGTATTTCATGCGACAGGAAGCAAAAGGCATCCAGCTTCATTCATTTAAAATCCTCCATGCTCTGAGTATTTTTTTCACTCTCTCTCCTGGTTTTTTTTTTTCTCCTTCTTTTTTTTTTAGAAAATAAAGCAGCTTTGACTTTTCAAGGTTGTTTTGTGTAGCAGTTCGTCGTACATCACTCTCCGATGTAGTAGCCCCGAACTTCTGCACAGATTACGTGCATTTTATTTATTTTTATTCATTTATTATTATTATTTTTTTTTTTTTGCCACTGATGTTTTTTTTTTCTTTTTTTCTCTAATGCACACACCATTACCTTGCATTCACGCTGGCGTACTGGAGCCAATGGACTATAGACATTCCAGAGATGTTTAGGAGCCTGTCCTGCTGCCATGGACTCATTCATATTCTCACAAAAGGATGGAGCTTTTGTTGGCTGCACGGACCGAATGGCAGCTCGTTAAGCGCTTACAGTACATTTATTCATTCGGCAGATGCTGTTAAAGAAGAAAAGAAAAGAAAAAAAAAACTCAGAATACTATTCATGTGCATATTGCGCTGGTCTGCACTACTACACTACTACTTAACATTTCACACTAGAATTTCTTCCAGAATTAACAGCCGGCGCGCGACATGCCGCCTGCTGCCGCGTCCTACAGTGCAGTGCTAGCTGGCCGCTAAGCTCATACATTACTGGAGGGGTCACCTAAATCTCTCGGAGGAATTCCACACCATCCAGATGGCTCTGAACAAGTCCACACAATGCCATCTTCTCTCAGTGGAATTCCGACCGATCCCAGACAACTCCATCCTTCTTTGGAAGGAATGATGACCAATTCCAGACAGACAATCTCATCACTTCTTTAATACTGTAGGTTCAGGCAAATTTCACCAAGATCCCATCTTCTCTTGAAGGATTTCTGACCAAATCCGCACAATTCCATCTTCTTTTATAGGATTTCTGACCAATCCCTTACAATTCCATCCGTTTTTTTTTTTCTTTTGGAAAGAATTATGACCAATCCCACACAATCTCACTGTTTCTTTAATGAACTTCGACAAATCTCATAAAGAACCCATCTGGCTCTTGAACAAATTCTGACCAATTCCACACAATCCCTCTTTCTCTTAAAAGAGATTCCGACGAATCCCGCACTATCGCATCTTCTCTTAATACTGATCTTGGATTAATCCCAAATGCTCTCATTCTTCCTCAGAGTAATTCTGCCTGATCGTGCACTGTATGATAGCAAGTCATTTTGACGAGGTCCACACAATCCCACCTTCTCTGGAAGGATTTTTTTCTTCCCCTAATCCCACTAATCCTCAATGGCAATCCCTTCCCGTCGTCTAGTTATTTTTGTTTGCACTCGCTTGCGATCACTTCTTCTGATGGTTCTAGTTCTCTGCTTCTGAAACACACGAAAGCATTAAATGCGCCACACAAGGTAGCACACATCGTCCTCCATCCCACGGCATACGCCTCCATGTCAACGAGGATGGGCGCTTCTTCCGTTTTGTGAGCTTTAGATCTGATCGGTAATCGCAAAACCACTTCCGCTCTTTGTGTGTTTTTTGTTTGCTTGTTTTTGTCCTTAACTACCGATCCTGTTCAATTCCGCCATGTTTGATACTATCAGTGGTATAAACGACTTTAAATCTGATGGTAGGTTTTTAGATAGTGGGTTCATTCCCGAATAACAAGGCTACAGTTCCGTATTTGGAGAATGTAAATGGATTCGTTATTCAGTTAAGTTTGCAAGGCAGATTTGCAGAAGTGTTTACGATGGTAAACATATATTTGATTGCACCGTCTAATAACCGAAGCACCCTATTGTGTATGTAGATTGAGTTGGCACAGGGGCAAATGCAATTAACTCTAACCCTCACATAAAGAGGCAAGATGGTGCGTCGGAATGAATAATGAGGCTGCTATAACGTCTGAAATGTTCTCATGTATGCGTTGCGCACTGGTTACTGTATGTATCACATCATTTTGTGTACGCTCTTATTGAGAAGAAAATAACCACAAATAAACAAAAAAACTATCTCAGTTCTCTTAAATGGTTCCTAATGACCATAGCAGGACTTCCTGTCATTTCCTGTGTCGGGCACGGCTCTAACATCCGTCAGGAGTTAGTTTTCTTGGCGGAGATTTTTATACAGCAATGCCAGCATCACTTAAGGCCACTGCAGGGACGCGCCGTTCCTCCCTCAGGTCTTGGCAGAAGCACCTTGAGGGTCATAACTTATTTATTCCAGTCCAGACATTACAAGATCATTCAGGAACTCAATTCACACCAGTCAAAAAAAAAAAAAAAGTAAAAACTTTACCAGGTTTTTTTGTTTGTTTTGTTCATTTTTCTGTAATGCATTGATCTGACACTTTTGGCAAAGGCGGGGATAATTGCCTTTTTGATGCTGTTGCTAAACACTGCACTGCACTGTACTTCGAACAGAGTCTCACTGGAAATCCGTCATTTATTATTATTATTATTTTTTATTTTTTTTTTTGGTTTCCTTGGCATTCTGTTCAGAATTATAATTAGGAGAATTTACATTTCTAACGACAGTAAGGTTAACTTTTAAGCCTTATAAATAAATGAGTTGAATTAGACTCAGATGAAAGCTCGCACCATCCTCTCAGCCACCACGGGTGAACTCCCTGTTATACTAATTCATCGCAATCATTTGCTGTTCATTACTCCAGTAGTGTCCTGTATATGAGGGGAGGGACTTTTGATTTGTACTGAATAACAGAACGCAGTCCTGAGAGTAAAAACTCTCTATATAATCTCCAGCTGCACTAATGCACTTATCACAGTGTTTCACTCGAGCTTGGACACCATCAAGGTAGAAAGTTTTCTCAGCCATGCTTTATGTCTGAAACGCCGGCCTCCCGGGAACTCCTTTAATTGTGTTTCCAAACATGTAGA
>QNUK01000318.1:42500-45000 GCA_013621035.1 Clarias magur | reverse complement strand
CACATACTAATCAGAGCTCACTCACTCACTCACCATCTATACCACTTAATCCTGTATTCAGGGTCACGGGGGGCGGAGCCTATCCCAGGAGACTTAGGGCACATGGCAGGGTACACTCTGGACAGGGTGCCAATCCATCACAGGGCACAGACACACACACACATACACTCACCACGGGCAATTTGGGAACGCCAGTTAGCCTAACCTACATGTCTTTGGACTGTGGGAGGAAACCGGAGAACCTGGAGGAAACCCACCAAGCAAGGGGAGAACATGCAAACTCCATGCACACAGAGACGGGAATCGAGCCTGGCCAGGGATCGAACCCAGACCCTGCCGGTGCAAGGCGACAGTGCTACCCACTACATCACCATGCCACCTCTATGCTGTATTGTTTAAAAATAGTCTCTTTACTGAATGCAGTGTCTTAGTAAAGGCCACTGCCCAGGACTTTCACCTAGTTTAAGTATTTTAAACCTGAACATTAAGGAAAGCTTTTTGGACTTTGAAAATGTGATCTGTATGTTTGGTTTCGGATCCTTAGAGCAACGACTTGGTGCACCCACGTTTTGTTAAACATTCTGCTGTTAATGTTCGTGCAGTGGGATCATGCTGTGCTGGGTCAGTGCCCGTAGCATATGAACAACATGTGAACAACACCCCCCTCCCCCCAAGAACCGTCTCGAGTATTGATTCCAGAGTAATACTAAATCGACATGGCTGCTCTCAACATAATCAGTAAACACATCATATGACTTACAGAACTGTATAAGAGCTGGACAAACCCTCAGTGGCACCATCCGCAAGTTTACTGAAGAGTGGTGTTGAAGCTCAGCTGTGGGAGCTCTGGTCCACACCATCTTGGCAGGAGCTGACTCCTCCTAAATCCTGTTTAATTCATAAACGGGCAAATGCGCGGAATAAACTGAGCCTGGCTATTGGTTGAAACCTGCCTACTTACCTCAGTTACCACAAGCAAGCAAGCTTAGCTTTAGCTTAACTAGTATGCTAAGGTGGATAACGCTAATTTATATGCTAACACATTTGATTGAACTCATCCAGACCCTACAAACCATCTTGTGTGAACTCCTACATTTCTTGAGGTGAGTTAAACTACAAGGATTCCAGTTAGCTGGTTAACTAAAGTTAGCGATTGATTTGACACATACAATCCGCTGTCACTCAAACAGTCACACCTTAATTCAAATTTAACTGCTGAGGTTATTTCTGGGCAGCACAGTGGCATAGTGGTTAGCCTCACGCCTCCAGGGTCTGGGTTCAATTCCCGCCTCAGCGTCTGTGTGCATGTAGTTTGCATGTTGACTTGACTTGACCTGAATTCCTTCAGGGATTCTGGTTTATCCTCACCATTCACAGACTTGCAGATTAGGCTAATTGGTAGTGTGTGTGAGAGTATGTGTGTGTGTGCCATGCAGTCGATTGGCACCCCATCCAGGATGTATCCCACCTCAGGCCTTATGTCTTCTTGGATAGGCTCCAGGCCCCCTGACCCTGTATAAAGAATAAAGCTGTATAGACGGGCTGTATGCGTGAGTAGGAATTTTAACTTGCGGCTCTTTGGAGATTGACTCGGATCCAGCTTCTAGTGGACATTTGAGAACTGCATGTTTTGGCATTTTTGTGCTAGCTTAAGTTTTCAGAATTGGAAGTCAGCTCCAATTCTGAGGAACATACAGACATATTCACATGTTAAATCTATAACTCTCATTCTGTTCTGTTCTGAGAAGGAGAAAATCGTCTGCACAAACTGCAGGTTAGCGTGTTAATGACAAAAGGCAAACACTGTGGTGTCCATGTTTTTTTTTCCATTTCACATGTTGACTGTACGGACGTGAGCAATGACTACGTCACACCCTGGGTTCCATTATGGCTGACAGGACAAGTCGAGCACAGTATCTGTCCTCACTTCTTCAACATCTAAAGAGAGCAATGTGACAGAACTTCAGTTATTTATTCCATCTTGATGTCTCCATGCAGTATACACTAATCCTGCCGGTGCTCATCCTCCAGTGTTAGGCTCTGTGCTCTATAGCTGCGTTGCAGTGTGTGTGTGTGTGTGTGTGTGTGTGTGTGTGTGTGTGGCCACTGTATGTCCAGTCTCTGCCGCTCTGACTTCTCTCTGAGTGTGACACCGACCTAATGCTGGGAGATGAGCTAGTGTGTGTGTCTCAGTGTGTGTGTGTGTGTGTGTGTGTGATTATTTAACTGTATTCTCATGCTAAATGCACTAGCAGTACCATTGGACATCCAGTGGTGACAGTGTGTCCCTGTGACGTCATCACACACACACCTGCACTAAGCACACCTCAGGTGTATGGGTGTAAACAGGTGTGTGTGTGTGTGTGTGTGTGTGTCAGGGGTCTTGCTTTAATCTCTCCTCACGACGCTGTGCCTGGTGCGCGCTCTCGCCTCCGGGTGCGCGCCCACACACCCCGTGACGTCACGGCCCGCGAGGCTGAGCAGAACCGGAGCAGTGTGT
>QNUK01000318.1:17500-37500 GCA_013621035.1 Clarias magur | reverse complement strand
TTCACCCTAAAGTACCAGAGCTCTGGAGGCTCAGTGGGAGGAGTTTCACCTGGCATGCGAAAGGGTCGGGTTCGATTCCCAGCCACTGGATGAAGCGTCTGTCCCAAACCCAGATAATAATGGGAGGGTCGTGTTCGGAACAACATCCGCGAAAGACCAACAACAATCTGTTTAATCTGCAGCAACTAAAACATGAGAGTATGAGTTCAGCTACTCAGTAATGCAATTCAAATCAATTCAATTCAATTTTATTCATATAGCGCTTTTAACAGTTGACATTGTCGCAAAGCAGCTTTACACAATAAAAAGAAGTAAGTTTGTATGCAATGTGTGTGAGTGAGAATGATCAGATGGTCCCTGATGAACGAGTCGAGGGCGACGGTGCTGAGGGAAAAACTCCCTGAGATGGTAACAGGAAGAAACCTTGAGAGGAACCAGACTCATCTGGGTGATAACGGAGAGCAGGGATTGATCTGCACTCATACTGTGTGTCAGGAGGCTGCAAGTTCAGTAGAACAGGAGACGTGTTAAAATTAAAAGGAGTCCATTTTAATGCAAGTAAATAATGATGAGTATGAATGAGTACAACACACTCAGAAACTGGCAGTTCTGTTTACTAACCACGAAACATCATTACTGAAAACATTTCATATAACTGATTACGTCTGATGTGACTTTTTCAGGTTTACAGTGCAGTTGATGTAATTTTTCAGCGTTACGTGTCAGAGCCTCTCAGCCAATCAGCTGTCAGAGTTTTACATAAAGTAGAAAAATGTGTGTGTGTGTTCTTGGTTAGCTGCAATAGCTCCGCATGTGAGTGTGTGTGTGTGTGTGTGTGTGTGTGTGTGTGTGTTAACCTACTTGATTGATATTTATAGAGTGTCTGTCTGTTTGCACATGAAAACTCTAATTATCTCTCCTCACCTCACACACGTTCATCTCCGTCACACTGAGTGTGTGTGTGTGTGTGTGTGTATGTGGTGGGGTTCAGAGAGACGGACAGACGGACGCAGGCGGAGACATGGTGTACATCTCTGTTCTCTCTCTGATGCCAGTGCCACATTCCTGTTGCTATGGAAACTGATCTCACTCTCTCTTATTAGGCCAGCTCTCTCTATCACTCACACACACACACACACACACACACACACACACACACACACACACACACACAGTAATAGTAATAATGTGATGTGTATCTGAAGTGTCAGATGACTGAGACACTGTACATTTTTCCCCTGTGTGTGTGTATGTGTGTGTGTATCTGATCCTACAGAAAGTGAGTGAGAAGGTCGGGGGGGCAGAAGGCACCAAGCTCGACGATGACTTTAAGGAAATGGAGAAGGTGAGGAGATGTTCATCAGCATGGCTTTGGAGTAATCACTGTACAGAGACAATAATCCTGAACCAAATACACGCCTGGGTCAAACCCAGGTCAAAGGTCAGGGGTCACAGTGCTAAGAAAAGAAACAGTGTGTGTGTGTGTGTGTGTGTGTGTGTGTGTTTAGAAGGTGGACACTACAAGCAGAGCGGTGCTGGACATCATGACCAAAACTACAGAATATCTTCAGCCAAACCCAGGTGTGTGTGTGTGTGTGTGTGTGTGTGTGTGTGTGTGTTTGTGTGTCCATAATCACGTTGATGCATGATATACACTCCATGAGCAAAAGAGTTAATTTATGATGAATGCGTGTGTGTGTGTGTGTGTGTGTGTGTGTGTGCTGCAGCCTCCAGAGCGAGGTTGAGTATGATCAACACCATGTCTAAGATCCGCGGGCAGGAGAAAGGGCCGGGCTACCCGCAGGCTGAGAGCGTGCTCGGCGACGCCATGCAGAAATTCGGCAGAGAACTCGGGGAGGAATCCAGCTTCGGTGACACACGCAAACACACACGCACACACACACACACACACACACACACATATTTTATTTTTACAAGCTCTAAAATAAGGACTATATTGACACTTCTGTCATGATCATGTCTCTGTCTGTCTGTCTGTCTGTCTGTTTGTCTGTCTCTCAGGTCTGGCTCTGATAGACGCAGGCGAGGCGATGCGTGAGCTTGGAGAGGTGAAGGACGCCCTGGACATGGAGGTCAAACAGAACTTTATTGACCCGCTGCAGAATCTACATGACAAAGATATCAAAGAGATACAGGTAACACACACACACAAACACACACACACACACACACACACACACATGCACACACTTTATCTCATATATTTTCACATTACGGCTTTGATTTCTGACTACTGTTCTGTGTGTGTGTGTGTGTGTGTGTGTGTGTGTGCAGCACCACTTAAAGAAGATGGAGGGTCGGCGTCTGGACTTTGATTATAAGAAGAAGCGTCAGGGCAAAGTGATGGAGGACGAGATCAAACAGGCGCTGGAGAAGTTCGATGAGTCAAAGGAGATCGCCGAGCAGAGCATGTTCAACCTGCTGGAGAGTGATGTACGACACACACACACACACACACACACACACACACACACACACACACACACACACACACACACACATTTAAAATAGTTCTGGTGTTGTGGTCAGTCCCTTGTTTAGTGATTAATATTCTTGTTTTGTGTGTGTGTGTGTGTGTGTGTGTGTGTGTGTGTAGATAGAGCAGGTGAGCCAGTTGGCTGCACTGGTAAAGGCTCAGCTGGAGTACCACAGACAGGCCACTGATATCCTCCAGCAGCTCTCCAGACAGATGGAGGAGAGGTGACTTTAAAACTATACATCCCATAATCCACCTGTGCTCATTACACAATCAGGTCATGTCCTACACACCATGATACTCATAGAAACCCTTCCTGGAAAACACAGTGCCAAAACACTGTAGAGGGACAATGCTGAACAATCAAAACAAAAATAAAAGGAAAAAAGAAGCAAAGTAAAAATAAATAAATAAATAAATAAATAAATAAATAAAAGGATGGGGGGAGAGTGGGGACCATGGCGAGGACGGGGGGAGAGTGGGGACCACGGCGACAATGAGAGGGTTAATAACAGCAAGGGCTGTGAACTGGGCCAGAGTCCAGGGTCCGTATTCTCTAAGTTTCTTAGAATTCTCTCAGAGCGCTCCTATCTCAGCTTAAACAGTCCTAGCTGGGAGTCCTAGACTAAAAGTGATTTAGGAAACTTTTCAGAGCAACTGTCAGTAAGGAAAGTACAAAACCCTTTATCTTAGTGAGGGGGCGTGGTCGACCGCATTGCTAGGGATGATGCAGCAGTTCAAGGACTGTGATTGGTTGATAAAAATGAACTTTGACCTCTGGAAAGGTCTTAAAATGCTCTCTTTATGAAAATAGACTATATGATAATAGAACAGAGAGTGAAGTCATAATGTTTGTATATAAAGAAGATGTATAATCATGACTAGAGGCGACTTTATACAAAGTTTCTGTTACAGGTGAAATGTCTTACAGATAGTAAACCAGTTTCCACACAGTAGTTAATATATTTAAGTTCTCACATTTATTTACTAAACTGATTTTATTACTTGTGATCCATTTCAGATTGATGGGAGCAAAATGTCTCAGCTGTTACAGTTTACATGATCACAGGACAGTTTATTTAAGTTACACTTTTGGATGGTCTGTAGCCAACAATCCAAGAGAGACGGAAGGAAGTAAAAGAACAAGAAAACCAGACTGGACAGAAGAGCCGCGTTTACTTTTAGCTTTACGTTCAGTGTTGGGAGAATATTTCGTCTTTCCAGCATTTTGTCCTCTGATATAGAAACTCTTAAGCCTCTTAAAAGTCCTCGTCTCTACTCTTAAGAATTTTGACCTTAGGAGCTGTTTTTAGGCCTAAGATGTTTCGTGAATCATTTTTATCTTTACTAAGATTTAATCCTAAATTTAAGGAGAAATTCTAAGAAAATGCCAGAATTTTAAGAATTTTCTTAGAATTTCATCACTGGAGCAACTTTTAAGCTTAAGAAGCTTTGTGAATACGGGCGCTGGATTCTGGCCATGCTGTCTTTGGTGATTCCTGGATTAGCTCATTTTGGATGAAAATGTTTGTAAGCATTTCTGCTACATTTTAGTCTCTTAGCAGGTTTGTTAGCTATAGATGGGGTTTGGGGAGAGGGGGGGGGTGTAGGGCCTTTTAAAGCTGGAAAACAGATGCTTTGAGAGTATAAAACCTACAGAACTTTTGAAATATCAGACCTTGAGAATGTCGGAGTTTCAGGATTTTCTGTGTGTGTGACATGTAGGATAAAGGAGGCGTCCAGCAAGCCAAGGAAAGAATACACTCCTAAACCACGCATGGAGCTTCAGCTGCCTACTGAAAGTCACAATGGAGGAATACACACCGCCAAATCACCTGCGCGCTCCCCAGGTGTACACACACACACACACACACACACACACGGTTATTGTCCAAAGTTATAATGTAATTATTACACACACACCTCTGTATATCTCTGAATTGTAGAAAACCACTGAGTACTTTAACTTTTGACTAACCTCCCCCTCCCCCCCCCTGTCCCTCCCCCTGTCCCTCCCCCTCTCCCCCCTCTCCCTCCCCCTCTCCCCCCCCTCCCCCTCTCCCCCATCCCCCTCCCTCCCCCCTCTCCCCCGCCCTGATCGTAGCGCCTCTCGATCAGCCGTGTTGTCGCGCTCTGTACGACTTCGAGCCAGAGAACGAGGGCGAGCTGGGATTTAAGGAAGGTGACATCATCACGCTCACCAATCAGATCGATGATAACTGGTACGAGGGGATGATCCACGGCCAGTCCGGGTTCTTCCCCATCAACTACGTTGACATCCTGGTTCCTCTGCCTCATTAGGCCCCGCCCCTTGTTGTGCTCTCCCCCACTTCATCACCATTTCTGATGATGATGATGATGAAGATGATGATGAAGGGGTTCCAGTAAATAATCATGTACACACTCTGAAGTGTTCGTGTGCCCATGCTGTGTTGCGTGTCGAGCCGGTTCAGGTGTGTGTGTGTGTGTGTGTGTGTGTGTGTGTGTGTGTGTACGTGCTTTACTTCCACTGTTGCGTGTTTATTTATTTTGTTGACCTGTGTGAACGTTCTGGTTTTCACTTGCCCCATTTCTATCAGATTATTCCACGATGGTAATGTTAGTGTTCTATGAGTATTAATAAGTATCTTATTGACGCCTCACTTCTGCTTTAACGCTCAGGTTCCAAACGTCTTCACTTTACACTCTGTAATTCAGGCAGCGGGTTCTGTTCATGGTTCTGTTCATGGTTCTGTTCATGGTTCTGTTCATGGTTCTGTTCATGGTTCTGTTCATGGTTTTCGTTGTTGAGAACGCTGATGTTTGTGTCACACACAGTTCTATGATACACAATCGTGTATTTTACATCCTGTAGCATCAGGATATCAGCACAGGGGACGTCGACAACCCACTGCTGTCCCAGGAGTTTGTAGACTGAGTGGGTCAAGCAGGTCCAGGTTAGAAGCGCCGCTTAGGGTTAAAGATTGAAATATAAACGTTTAAAGTGGTTGTGTGGTTCTCTGTTCCGGTTCTCCTGCGTCTGAATGCGGAGTGTGTGAGAACCGTGTGGTGATGAGGTCACAGGTAAGAGCTCCAGTCCTGCAGGTGTCGCTGCTGAGATGGTATAACACATTTCTACACAAAGTCACAAGTGACTGGGCTCAGACGCAGCCAATCACAGGCCGGCGTGTTGCTTTATCTCTCCACACACGCCGCGTTCTCTCCGTAGCCGAGTAGCCGAGGGCGTGTTGTTGGGAGTCTTGCCTCCGTGTGTGACGTATGCGCAGGTTGCCTGTTTGAGGGCGGGACTTCGCTCTGATTGGTTCCCCAGGCTTACACTAGAGTAGGAGTTCGGACCCGCCCCTTTTTATGGGCCTGTGTGTTTCCTGAATGTTTCTGTCAGTTTGTTTGTTCGATCGTTTCTCCAGCACACGAATTCACACGATATCATACAGTGCGATACGAACCAGTGATGAGAACACACCAGGTCCTGCTGCTTTGTGTCTTTTGCACTCTTTATCTGTGTGTGTGTGTGTGTGTGTGTGTGTGTTCCAGCATGAGCGATTGCTCTGGAGCTTATTACTGCATTTATTTGTTTGTTTATTTATTTATTGAACTGTTCTGTAGTTTTAGTTCATGTGGAAGCTACATTCCAACGTATGCACAACCTGTGTGTGTGTGTGTGTGTGTGTGTGTGTGTGTGCACGCACGCTCTATCCTGTACAGTGTTACTCAGAGGAAGTGGACCTCTGCCTCTCTCTGATTGGTCGACTCGGTGTTTCGGTTTCCTGTAAAATGACATTTTAATAAGGTGTTTAAACTGATGCTGTTCGAGTCTATAGTGAGGATTTTCCTTTTTTTCCTGCCTTAAAAGTGAGTTTGTGTATGAGAGAGTGTGTGTGTGTGTGTGTGTTTCTCTCTTACTTTACATGCCTGAATATTTTCTTTCTCATTATTTAGCATTAGCATGTTGTTAGCGTGACTGATGTATTCACACTCAACATGCACCACGTTATTCTCAGCGGCGTGTGGGCGTGTCTCAGTAATGGGCGGGTCTTTAGCTTGTAGCTAAACACCAGCATCAGCTATTGTTAGTCTTTTGCCATTTCTCCCAGAAACACACACATGCTGTTTTAATGTGTGTGTGTGTGTGTGTGTGTGTTTGGTTTAGCTGTTAGCATGCTCAGAATTAGTATTAAAGCTCACTGATGGCTTTTGTTTCACTTAATCACGCCCACAAAATAAAAGACCGCCCACTTCTTTTCTGTGTTTGTGTAAAACAACGTGATCCGCACCGTCATCACCGAATGCTGAAACAACATCCTGACCGAAGGTTTATCCAGTCGTCCTCACTAACTGCCGCTCCGTCGCTCCAGCACTGCGTTTATACATAATGAATCCAAATGAATTCTTATGAATATTAGTGATGATGATATTACAGCAATAACTGTCCCAGTGTGAGACGCTCACTCTGCTGAGCCCTGCATCACTACTCTGTGTGTGTGTGTGTGTGTGTGTGTGTGTGTGTACTGTGGCATGTTTTTGTGTTGAACAGAACCTGAAGGTGGATTAATTCAATTAAACGTCAGTGTGATGCATATATTTATATATTTATCTCCTGTATGGACCTGTTGGTTTGATCTACAGTGTGTATATACAAATATATATATATATACTGTGTGTGTGTGTGTGTGTGTGTGTGTGTGTGCGCCGCTCTCTCCTGTGCTGGATGAACAGAAGCTGTAAAAGTCGTATCGCTTGACGTGATCACACAAATGTCACACACACCTCAAATAAAATGCAGTGTCCTTAAAGATGAGTAACGAGTCCTGGGTCTCTCTCTCTCTCACACACACACACACACACACACACACACACACACACACACACACACACACACACACCATGAGACCGACAGACACCATAACTGATCAAAAAGTAAGTATGTGCACACCTATACACCGTATTGCCATCAGTATTCGCCTTCACATGCATATGGATAACTTGGATAACATGCTATTTTTAGGGTTTAATATGACGTTGGCTCCGCCCCCTTTGCAGCTATAACAGCATCACCTCTTCTGTGCAGACCTTCCACAGGCTTTAGGAGTGTGTTTATGGGCATTTTTTTCACCGTTCTTCCTGAAGCGCATTTGTGAGGTCAGACACTGATGTTGGACGAGAAGGCGTGGCTCGCAGTCTCCGCCCCTAATTCATCCCAAAGGTGTTCTATCGGGTTGGGGACAGGACTGGGGTTCAGGACAGTCAAATTCTCTCACACCAAACCCGCGCATCCGTGTCTTTATGGCCCTCGCTTTGTGCACCTGAGTGCAGTCATGTTGGAACAGGAAGTGTCCGTCCCCAAACTGTTCCCACAAAGTTGGACGCATGAAATTGTCAAAAATGTCTTGGCATGCTGAAGCATTAAGAGTTCCTTTCACTGCAAGTAACGGGCCGAGCCCAACTCCTGAAAAGCACCCGCACGTACATCACTGTTCTGTACAGCTGTGTGCTTTCGGAGGGTGTGTGGAACGGCCAGGAACCTCATACGGGTGTGATGGTCAGGGGTGCACATACTTTTGCCCATTTGAAACTATGATTTAAGCTAAAAATATTAACGAAAATGACAGTTACACACATTTCGATATTGTTCTTTACTTATTTATTTTGTTCGTCTCCCTTTCCCGGCTGCTCCCATCAGGGGGCGCCACAGTGGACCATTTATCTCCATCAAACTCTGTCTTCTACATCTTCCTTTGTCAGTCCAATCTCCTGCATGTCCTCCCTCAACAAACCAGAAACCTCCTCTTGGGCCGTCCACTTCTCCTGCTGCCTGGCAGCTACTGTACGTCTCTAACGTTCTCCACCCCTCATCCGCTCATGTCTCTGACTTTGTCCCCAAAGAATCCTACCTGCACTGTCCCACTAATACATTAAGTCCTAACCCTGTCCATTCTTGTCCCTCCCAAAGCAAATCGCAGCATCCTCAGCTCTGCCTCCTGTCTTTTTGTCAGCGGTGACGTCTCCAAACCGTACAACATTGCTGGTCTCAATACTGTCCTGTAAACCTTCTCTTGCATTCTTGCAAATGCCTTTCTGTCACAGATCACGTCTGCCTCTCTTCTCCCCCCAGTCCACCCGGCCTGTACTCTCCTCTTCTTATTGTTTTGGACAGTTGACTGTCTGCTCCTTGCAACTACTCCTTTCCCTCAGCCCCCTCTCATTTACACAGCTCGGCCGGTCATTCTCCGTGCACACCGGGACCAGGACAGGGCTCGGCAGAGCGTGGCTCCGGAGCCGCATGTGGCTCTCTCGCGCCTCTGCTGCGGCTTCCTGGGCTTTGGAAAATAAAGAATGAGTATTTACTTGGAATGTAATTTAGTTTAGCTAATTTCGTTCGATTTTTTTTGCAAATGCAGCTCTAAATGTGAAGATTATGGTGATCTTCTTACATTAACATAAATGTATTTATTGAGCTTTTTGAGCCCTGAGCTGCGTTCCACTATGAAGTGCACTTCACAGGGTTGCTCCCTACCCCCTGCTCTGTTCGCAGTGAACGCCGGTGAAGGGGACGTACCGCGGCAAAACGCCACCATTCGTAAAACTCTGCAAAGTCACCAGCACTGACGGCACTTAAAGATTATGATGATTTTTTACACATTACTAGCCTATATAATATTCAAGATTTGAATTCAAGTTTAAATTATTGTGTCATATTAATATGATGTAGTCGATAATAATGATAATAAATACTTTTTTTTTTTTAGCTCCATTTCTTTGGTTGACTGAACGCTCCAGTTCACGCGATAAAACGACGGCATTCTTGGTGGATAATTAAAGTCTGGCTTTCTATTTCATAAATACAGGGAGGACAAATATTTTTTTTAACGTAACCTTCAAGACAGCATAATTTAAAGTGTTTTTGTTCAAAATTCAATTTTGGTCCAAGTTTTATCACTTGGGTTACCTTATTATATTTAAACCCGAGTGCCTCAGTTTGCCATTCAGCCTTCGGCGGGGAACTCGTCAGGGGTGTCCTCTTCGCCCATTACTCTTTAACCTCGCCATCGAGCCACTGGATTTGGAGGCAGAGAGAAGAACATAAAGTGTCCCTTTATGCAGATGATCCCTGCCACCTTTAGTGTTATTGCTCAGTGAATTTAGCCATTTTTTAGGATATAAATTGGATTAGCACAAAAGCTAACTTTTTCTGCTAAATAATACAGCACTAACAACAGGAATGCAACACCTCCCTTTCAAGATAGTGAAGAATCAGTTGACCTGCCTTGGGATTACAATTACAAGGAAACATAAACACCTTTTTAAAGAACATTTTACTAGTTTGCTGAACCAAACAAAAAGGGACTGGGGGTCGCCACTGTCCATGTCCCCGGATCAAAGATCTAAAAGAGATGGTGGCATGGCTCTACCCAACTTTCGTTTTTACTACTTCTTGGATCTGCACATTAAATCAGTGAATCATTCTGTTATTAGGCATAGGTCAGCGGTGACCTTGAGAGCGTGAGCTCCATTCTGAAAGTCTTCTGGGCTTTTCTCTCTCCAGTCCTGTCGTCTCTAACCATCTCTTCCAACCTTCTTTACATGATTCAGTGTTTCAGGAATGCTACAGTAAGGGCTTTAAGGATCTGTTTGTTGATCCTATTTGCAAGTAAGACACTTCATTAGATCTTCATTACCAGATTCCCCTGAGGCTCCTGATGTAAATGTTATAGATCATCTCCTCTGTTTGTCCCCGCTGCGTAAAGGCCTAATCTCCACTCTTTATGGTGGACTGATGGGTTTGAGTCACACCTCTTTACGTAAAATTATAACTGCTTGGGAAAAAGACTTAAATTTGACACAGTCAGATGATACGTGGAATTCAATTCTCCGGCTTGTCAATTCAACCAGTTTAAGGTTGTACACAGGGCTCATTTCTCCACAGTTAGGCTTCCTCTCTTCTACTCAGATCCTTGCTGTGATAAATGTCAAAGTGGAGAAGTGTCTCTTATTCATATGTATTGGACATGTCCATGTCTTTCAAACCTTGTCAAATGTATTGAAATACAATCTTGAACCAGACCCTCCGATTTCGCTTTTTGGCATCACTGGAGAGGAAGATACGGTAAGTGTCTAACTTCAGCTAAACAACACTGCGACACTCCTGGCCAGACGTTCTCTTCTATTCAAGTGGAAGGATGTCATTTTTGCCTGATTTTTGATTATAAATAAACATTGTTTCCTTTCAAACCTGGACCTCTGCAGTTATGCCACGCACCTGAAAACATGACAGAATGCTAGACCTTAACAGAGGCATAGCAGAGGAGCCCTTCCCCCGGGAGATTCTTTTGGGGGGGGGGGGGGGCAACGATGTTTGCGCGATGGGAAGATGACGCAGAGGGCAAGCGGATTCCCAAGCAGCGCGGCGGTAACCAAGGTGGACCGAGGTGGAGCAGGAGCTGCGGAGAGAGCAGCTAAACTGGGAGGGCTGCCGGCTGGCGATACGGCGTACTCCGTTCCGGAATGGCTCAGCTCGGGGCGATGGGAGTCCCCGCACCCGCGGGAGGGTAAAGACCAGGAGGTCTATGTCTGGCGGGGACCTGGGCGCAGAGGCGCCCCACACCGAGCGACAAGGGGGAACGGAGAGTGTAAAATAAAGTCCTGACTCACATGACATCCAGTCAGCAGCTCCGCTCGACATAAGACGTGCTGGAAAAGACTCGCTGAGAATCACATGCTCCAATCACATCAGCACAAATATATTAAACACAATATTGATTCGCTAAGAACAAAAGTGGGCGGGTTCAGGGCGCACAGAGCTCCGCCCCAAGGAGGATTTGACAAGATCCAATCAGAGCTCAGCCTGAGGTCACATGCCTTAAAAAATGTACGTGCTACAGAGACACTGGTTTGTCCGGCGCCGCGCGTCCACCAACACTAATGAACATAATACAGTTTAGATTTGTTTTTAATTTCACATAAATGATTATATTAAGAAATACAGCGTAATATTGTGACTAAATGACTTTATTTCATTATTAAAATAAATAATGATTCTGTTAAATAATTACATGTTAAAGGAGCATTCTTCTCTGACTAGCTGTAAGGGCGGCGGCGCCCCTGCGCCCCGTGTTGACCGGCCGCCGCTGCTCGGATGTAAAATTACATTTTAACAACATATTTAAATTTACACTGTGCACATCCTGCAGAAATTATTTGGTTTTTATGTCTATATACTATTGAATAAATGTGTGTGTAAGTTATTGAAGGTGAGAACAAACGCACTCACACACACACACACACACACACACACACACACACACACAGTGATTCCTTGTGTTGTGCATTATAACTGTGTACATGTTTAACCCCATGTACGTGTGTGTGTGTGTGTGTGTGTGTGGTTGGAGCTGAGTGGTAACCGGATCTCGGGTGGTCTGGAGATTCTGGCGGAGAAACTGCCCAAGCTCACACACCTCTACCTGACAGGGAACAACCTGAAGCACCTGAGCATGCTGGAGCCGCTGGTGAGACTGCGAGTGTGTCAGATCAGCAGTGTGAGAGGAGACGGACATCTGATCTGTCCGCAGTTACTCCAAAGCTGTGTGCAGTTACTGAAGGTGAGATCATACGGCTGTCCAGGGAGATCAGGAGATCCTAACGGGGGAGGAGTCACCTGGGATGAATTTTCAGCTGCTGTCCGTGATGAGATATTTTTTATAAAACCCACTCCTCTTTTTTTTAAATATACGTTTATACGTTTTTTTTTTTTTCAGTTTGGTTTTTTTTGTGCAAATGGAATGCAGACTTTGTTAATAAAATGTGTTTTCCAAGAGTCACATGAATTACCTGGACAGAAGGAACAGCGTACTGTAATACACACATTATTATATCCACACGCACCAGTAATCACAGCAGGCCATAAAACACTGAGTGGGGCGGAGTTACAGTTACTACACCGCTATTTATTATCCAATAACACGAGTGTTTTATTCCTCTTACACCACAGCACAAAAGAAAATCCCGCGTAGTGCTGATAGCAGCTGAATTTGTACAGAATGATGCGAGGACAAGAATACGGAGAAGGAAAGAAGGATCCTCGAGATCCTCACACATGGCGGAGGCGGTGTTACAGCGTGGGCGTGTCCGGCTGCAGTGGGCGTGTCTCAGTGGGCGTGTATTTGAAGTGATGGTGATAGAAGCAGCAGGATGAACTGAAGTGTATCGAGCTCTACTACATGCTAGAAGACAATAAGCACAGATACCCTCCACAGTACAGACGGATAACAGGCCAAACCTGCTGCAGAAAGACCCGGAACGTTCTTAAAGGGCGGAGTTGCTACATGATCCACATGAGTTGCTTTTCACTCACTGGAGGCTAAATTGAAGGCAGAACCTCAGCATGTGGACCTGAGCTCCAGATTTCAGGCGTCACTGACTGCATATGACTTAAATATAATCCTTTCTATCTGCACATATAATAAAACTGGAAAGTTGGCGTTTATGTACATTGATGATATTTGCAAACGAATCATTTGGGGGAACGCAAGATGAGTAATAGAACACAAAGTTGTTTTTAGGAACTTTTGTCTGTTTGTGCACGCATCATGCAAAAACTACTGAAGGAATTTTAACGGGGTTTTCATTGGCTGAGCTGAGCTTCGTTTCATCGCAATCGGCCAGCAAAAAAATATCATTCGTTCTGCTTAAAATTCAACGGATGCTGCTAGATTTTTTTATTTGTTTCAGTAATTCAATAAAAAAAAAAGTGAAACTCATATAGTTTCATTACAAAAAGTCTGATTTATTTCGAGTGTTTATTTCTTTGAATTTGATGATTATGGCTTACAGCTAATGAAAAGCCGAAAATCAGTATCTCAGAAAATTAGAATATTACTTAAGACCAATAAAAAAACACAGAAATTGGTACCAATGATCTGCTAATCTACACAGGACACTGAACAGTATGAACGTGTACAGCACTCAGTACTGCGGCGGGGCTCCTTCGCATGAATTCCTGCAGCAGTGGGCGTGGCATGGAGGCGATGAGTCTGTGGCACTGCTGAGGTCTTACTGTATGGAAGCCCAGGTTGCTCTGATCGCAGCCTTCAGCTCTTCTGTGTTGTTGGGACCTTGATTTCCAGATGAAATGCAAAATTTACTTCCATCTGAAAAGAGGACTTTGGCCCACTGAGCAACAGTCAAGTCCTTTCTGTCCTTAGCCCAGGTAAGACACGTCTAACGTTGTCTCTGGTTCGAGAGTGGCTAGACACAAGGACTGCGACAGTTGTAGCCCATGTCCTGGATACGACCGTGTGTGGTGGCCCTTGTGTGCAGTCCACTCCCTGTGAATCTCCCCCAGAATCCTTAAATCTTCTCAAGGCTGTTGCTTGTTGCACCTGCACCTTTTTCTTCCACATGTTTTCCTGACATTCAGCTTCCCATTAATGTGCTCAGATATAGCACTCCGTGAACAGCCAGCTTCTTTCCCAGTGACCGTTTGTGTCTTTCCCTCTATGTGCACGATCGTTCTCTGCACAACTGTCAACTCAGCTGTCTTCTGCATGATTGTGTAGCCGACTGAACCAGACTGAGAAACCATTTAAAGTCTCAGGACAACTTTGCAGGTCTTTTAGTTAATTAGACTGTGGCACCATGGGTCTCTAACATTGGACTTTCTAACACTATTCTAATTTTCTGTGAACCTGAATTTTGGGTTTTCATGAGCTGTAAGCCATAATCATCAACATTTTTAAAAAGAATAAACACTTGAAATATATCAGTCTGTGAATGAATGAATGAACACTTTATTGCAGAATATGATGCAGAATGATTAATAAGTAAAACATATTGCATGACTGTTGAAAACATTGCTCAGTAAGTAACCTGATATAAGAATATAGTAAATACATTGCACAAAAAGAAAAGCAGTAAAACTGTATATATATGGAGAGACAATGGCGAGGTTACTTTGAGTTTACGGCTGCGGGATGATGTGATTACAGAACCTGCTTGTCCTGGCCCTCATGCTGCAGAGCCTCTTCAGCAGCAGCGTGAACAGTCCATTGAGAGGATGTGCAGAGTCTCTGATAGGACTTTAGACAAACAGCGTTTGCGGTCAATTCCTTGGATAGAAGGAAGAGAAACCCCAATAATCTTCTCGGCCGTCTTCTCGTGTCGTGCTCGTTTCCCCTGTGCTGATGTGTGACCAGTCCAATTTGTCCGTTCCCTAGGAATCTGGTGTTACTGTCTATCTCCACAGCTTTGCTGTTGTATTGTATTTACTACACCAGTCCACCGTTCACTTCACCTCCTCTCCACTGAGCACATCATTGTTGTCCTTAATGAACGACAGCACTCTTGTGTCATCTGCATACTTAATTATATGATTCATATGGCGCTGCAAGTCAGGTGTCATCAGTGTGAACAACAGTGGACTCGGGACACAACCCTGAGGGGAACCTAAGCATTCTTACATGGATGTTCTCCACCAGATGTGCAAGACTCAAGTGGAGAGCAAAGGGAAGAGCATCTTTTGGGGAGCGGTTTGGCCTGTAGGTGGGTCGAATGCAGGGTGGAGGAAAGAGATAATGTGGTCCTTTATCAATCTCTCAAGGCACGTCATCATTATGGGAATTAGTACCACAGAGCAGTAATCATTTAAACAGATAATGGTAGATTTCTTGGGTAGTGGGATTATTGTGTAATGAATCTACATGTCCGTTTCACTTTTTGAAATGAATTACAGAAAAATACTTTTGATTATATCCTAAGTCATTGAGAGCTACATGCATATATACACATACAGGCTGGGCCATTTCTATGGATCCACCTTAATAAAATGGGAACGGTTGGTGATATTAACGTCCTGTTTGTGGCACATTAGTATATGTGAGGGGGCAAACTTTTCAAGATGGGTGGTGACCATGGTGGCCATTTAGAAGTCGGCCATCTTGGATCCAACTTTTGTTTTTTCAATAGGAAGAGGGTCATGTGACACATCAAACGTATTGGGAATTTCACAAGAAAAACAATGGTGTGCTTGGTTTTAACGTAACTTTCTTCTTTCATGAGTTATTTACAAGTTTCTCTTTGTTCACAGCCATTGACATGTCGAAGAGGTTAACACGTGATGAGCGGATCGAAATTGTGTTGATATCTGGTGAACGCAGTAACCGGGTCATTGCAGCAGATTTCAATGCAAGACACCCTACGAGACCACCCATCTCCCATGCTACAGTTAGCAAACTGCTTGCTAAGGTTCGTGAAACTGGTTCAGTGTTGGATTTGCCAAAATGTGGACGCATGAAAACTGTCACTAGCTTCATTCAGCAAGAGCCCACAGCGTAGCACTCGCCGCATGTCACTGGAGAGTGGCATTAGTCAAACATCCCTTCGGCGGATATTAGCTACTCAAAAATGGCACCCTTACAAACTCCAGCTACTGCAGCATCTCAACGAGGATGACCCAGATCGGTGCACACAATTTGCAGAAAGGGCAAAACAAAAATTGGAACAGGACCCTCAGTTCACGCAGAAGTTTTTTCTTCAGTGATGAGGCAAACTTTTATGTGAATGGTGAAGTTAACAAACAAAACCACCGCTATTGATCTGACACTAACCCACATTGGATAGATCCCTCAAACTGTTGGAACAAAAAAAGTGATGGTATGGTGTGGTATATGGGGTACAAAGATAGTGGGGCCATTCTTCATCAATGGAAACCTCAAGGCCACTGGATATTTGAAATTGCTACATGATGATGTGTTTCCCTCTTTATGCACTGAAGCTGGCACGTTCCCTGAGTTTTTCCAGCAAGATGGTGCACCACCACATTATGGGTGTCAGGTCCGAGCATTCCTAGATGAACAGTTTCCTGAAAAGTGGATTGGTCGTCATGGGCCAGTTGAATGGCCCCCAAGGTCTCCCGATCTGACCCCCTTAGACTTTTATCTTTGGGGTCATCTGAAGGCAATTGTCTATGGTGTGAACATACGAGATGTGCAGCACCTGAAACTACGGATACTGGAAGCCTGTGCTGGCATTTCTCCTGCGCTGTTGCTATCAGTGTGTGAAGAGTGGGAGAAGAGGGTTGCATTGACACTCCATCACAATGGGCAGCACATTGAACACATTTTACAAGTGATCAGAAACTTGTAAATAACTCATGAAAGAATAAAGTTACGTTAAAACCAATTGTTTTGTGCACACCATTGTTTTTCTTGTGAAATTCCCAATAAGTTTGATGTGTCACATGACCCTCTTCCTATTGAAAAAACAAACATTGGATCCAAGATGGCCGACTTCTAAATGGCCACCATGGTCACCACCCATCTTGAAAAGTTTGCCCCCTCACATATACTAATGTGCCACAAACAGGACGTTAATATCACCAACCGTTCCCATTTTATTAAGATGGATCCATATAAATGGCCCACACTGTATGTGTGTGTGTGTGTGTATGTATATATATATATATATATATACACACACACACACAAATATACACACACAAATACAGTATCATGTAATACATGCTTTAGGAAAAGAAAAATATGACATACATTAATATAAGATCATATAGGCATATAGTAATACAATTAGTTTTAAAATATTAAAAATCCTCAGCCTGGTTTGATACTAATGATTCCGGAAAATACTAGCTTCTGATTGGCTGGTGTGGAAAAGATTTTCTTAGGTTGGTGTGCTAGAACAGAGGCCGACCCCCGAAAAAAAAAAAAACATTTATACACACACACACCAACATGAACATATGCCTCTCCTCTAGCAGTTCCATGATTACTGACGTACTAAAAGGGAATGTAAAACTACACACTGCTGCCATAATTTAATTCACTTTTTTGAAAAGGGCAAATACATATATCATTTTTGACGGGTTTATAAATTTTCGGACGCGTTCAAAATGTGAAAAGCCAGGAGCAGTTTAACTTTTCACGTGATCATATAATGACCCTGCCCACCTTTACAAGGACAGGATGACCATGCTGTTCTGTCCAGCATATTCATTTTAAGGGTGGAAATGCTTCTGAATCCATCGCAGATTGTTATTTATTTTTATTATACCAAAAGACATTTGGTTCAAAAAGTTTTGAATTAAAATGTTCGTTTTTTTACAGACCAAGATTAAAATGTCAATTTATGCTTGTTTTATTGCAGGTGCCAAAACATTAGTGCACACACAGGAGTGTAGTTAAGAGTGTGAGTTTATTATAAAACTGTACTCTACACATGGCTGAAACACAAACCCGTACAAAAATAAACACATCACAACCTCTGTGACTTATTGCTTAGGCTGGTCTCTCACTCAAACTTACATACACACACACACACTCTCTCTCTCTCTCTCTCACGCCCGCGCACACACACACTCAAGTTAAAACCCCCAAACCCCAGTGAAGTAATTCTGCATAGATGCAGTAGCGTCACACAAACACACATACACACACACTACTCGTCATCCTCATCTTCCTCCTCATCATCTTCCTCCTCATCTTCTTCTTCATCGTCATCGTCGTCATCATCATGTGCCTTGGCCGCAGCTTTTTTGGTGGAGCCTGGGGGTCGGCCTGGGCCTCGTTTGGGGGCTCCGCCCCCAGCCCCGCACTTAGCACGGTATGCGGCGACGTCCTACAGGAAACAGGAAGAAGAGAGGCTTATAGGGAACGCTTCTGCAGGTCAACAGAGTGAAGCCATGACAGTGACGTCTCATGAGTACCCTAGGTATAAAGGTGTGGCTTGTACAATGTTAAACATACAAGCATGTTTGATGTTCCTCTCTGACAAACAGGGCGTGTGTGTGAGAGACGCTCACCTCCTCGTATTTCTGCCGCAGAGCGGCTGCTTTCTGCTCGTAGGGCGTTCGGTCTTTAGGGCTCTGCTTCCCCCACCTCTCTGCCAGCTTCTTGGCGATGTCTCCGATGGTCATGCTGGGGTACTCGCCCTTTACCGTCGGCCGGTGCTCTGAGCAGAACACGAAGAACGCTGACCTGGAACAAGAGGGGACAGGGTTCAGAGGTAGAGATGGCGATTACACACAGTGTGTGTGGGCGCATGTGTGTTTTGTCTGCGAGTAGTTTGAGCCCTGTACGTACGGAGGGCGTTTGGGAGCATTGGGATCCTTCTTCTTCCTCCCCTTCTTCCCCATGTCTTTCGGAGGTATGTAGTTCTTCATCTCCCGATCGTAGCGGTCCTTATCGGCCTTCGCCTGGTCCTCAAACTTCTTCTTCTCTGTGGCACCCAAAGTCTGAAAACCCACAAGCATGTTACACCCACCGAACCACGCACACTCCAAGCACCACGAACATGTTACACAAACACATACACACCTTCCACCGCTCCGAGCAGGACTTGGAGAACTTGGCGAAGTTCACAGAGGTACCCGGGCTCTTCTTCTTGTGCTCTTCACGACAGAACAGAACGAAGAAGGCGTACGCCGAAGTCCGGCCTTTCGGCTTATTCGCATCTTTCACCATGACTGAGAAAAATTACATTCGAAGAAATCGTTCATTTGGCTTTATTAGCATAGTTCTTCAACCATGCGGCTTTACACACACACACACACACACACACACACGTAAACACCTGATATACAGCTTATATTTATAACCGTTTCTATAATAAATGAGCTGAGACAGACAAAACCACTAAAACATACAATATACAAAGTTAATACACACAACGTACAGGACTAAACACAATGATAAAGTGTCTGTGATGGTGTTTAATCCCAGGGGTGTACCGGAGGTCATTGGTGTGAACACACTCAACTATAAAGTCCCGCCAAATTCATTTTTACTACATTTATATTTTATTAGGTGTACAACTGTATACGCGAAGTTACATATGCAACAACTTTATAGGAATAAACTTCACAAAGACGATTATTGATTCGACTTGCTTAAATCGGAGTTTTATTCGCTGAAAGCTCCGCTAGAGTTCGGTAACACGGCTGCCTAATGAGATTAGCGCGAATGCTAAGGCTAAGCTAACAGAACAATGGTGCCTCCATTTTCTTTCCCGCTTAATCCTACGGCATCACGGCTTTCCCATCGAGGCAACACAGATCCCGCCTCCATGCACCATGATTGGTCAGATCATTGCGAGCACACACCGCTAGCCAATCACAGCACAGAAGGCGGGATATTCCTGACCATTCAGAGGGCAGTAAACCAGATTTGTCGGGAAATGGCTGAGGAAAAATAAACGCTACTCCATTCTTTTCACGCGCACTGCGGCGCTTCAGATTTATCAACAAAATTTAAGTTTTCATGTTTGGATTTCAGTTTATGCAGTAAAGCGGAAAGTCAGGTTTGTTACGTGAAGAATCCATGTTGCGTGCTTGGTAAAATAAAAGTAAAACATTACTTGGACATATAAACCTACCCCCATCCCCCTGCACGCGCATCTACACTACAACGGCTTAAAACTCCCAAAAACTCATCACTGTTGAACTGTTCTGGTTATTACCAAAGATTGCCGCCTTATAACATCTTGCGGCGCGGGC
>QNUK01000318.1:0-7500 GCA_013621035.1 Clarias magur | reverse complement strand
GGGGCTTTGTAAGAGAAAACTCTGCCCCTTGCTTTAGTTTTAATAATACGTGGTACTGACAGGCAGCCTGCATCCTTTGATTGAAGTAGGCGTGGCGGATCGTAAGACACTAACAGTTCACTCAGATACTGCGGCGCGAGACCATTTAGTGCTTTAAATGTCAAAAGTAGTATCTTGAAATGGATGCGAAATTTGACAGGGAGCCAATGCAGTGGAGATAAGATAGGGGTGATGTGCTCGTATCTTCTGGTTCTAGTGAGGACTCTCGCTGCTGCATTCTGGACTAACTGAAGCTTGTTTATACACCTAGTTGAACAACCAGACAGTAAGGCGTTACAATAGTCCAACCTAGAGGTGATAAAAGCATGAACTAGTTTTTCTGCATCATTTAGTGACAATATGTTTCTTATCTTGGCAATATTTCTAAGGTGAAAGAAAGCTATCCTGGTGATATTATCTACATGAGCTTCAAACGAAAGGCTGGAATCTATAA
Organism: Clarias magur; assembly: GCA_013621035.1. Classification (NCBI taxonomy): domain Eukaryota; kingdom Metazoa; phylum Chordata; class Actinopteri; order Siluriformes; family Clariidae; genus Clarias; species Clarias magur. Next base: position 7,007 of record QNUK01000318.1, on the reverse strand, counting down.
TCACACCGAGGTCTTTAACTGTTGCACTTGATGGAACAGAAAGGCATCTAAAGTTACAGTCTGATCAGAAAGCTTACTTCTAGCTACTTGTGGTCCTATGACTAGAACTTCTGCCTTATCAGGATTAAGCAGAAGTAAGTGAATTAACATCCAGTCTCTTGTATCCTATATGCTTTGCTCAACTTTATTAAGCTTTTTTTTCTCATCTAGTTTGAAAACTAATATCATGCTTACGGATTATGTTGCGCAAAGGAAGCATGTAAAGGGAAAACAGCAGTGGGCCTAAAACTGAACCCTGTGGAACACCAAACTCCACTTGAGAACATGAGTAATGGTCACCATCTAAATCTACAAACTGATAACGATCAGTCAAGTAGGATCTGAGCCACAAGAGGGCTGTTCCCTTAATTCCTACTACCTTTTCTAATCTGTGAAGGAGAATACTATGATCAATGGTGTCAAAAGCTGAACTGAGGTCCAGTAACACAAGTATAGTGACGCAACCCTGATCAGAGGCCCATAGGAGGTCGTTTACTACTTTAACAAGTGCTGTCTCTGTGCTGTGATGAGGCCTAAATCCTGACTGATACACTTCATTTATGCTATTTTTATGTACAGTTGTGTTCAAAATAATAGCAGTGTGTTGAAAAAAGTGAGTAAAGCTCCATATCCATTTAATAACTTTTAATTTAAAACACCAAATGCATAGGACCCACTGCACATTCTATTCTGAATCACAACACGAAGGAAAAATGTGCTAAATGTATTATTAGTTTACAGAAAGTGAAGAAAAACAAATATTAGTCTGTTCAAAAAAAATAGCAGGATCATCATTCATCTTTACAAAGTGATGAATTTACCATTTAAACATAAAAGCTTGAAGTCTGGAACCGAGACGCTGCTCTCTTACTGGTGTGTTTGGGGTCGTTGTCTTGTTGAAACTCCCATTTCAAGGGCATTTCCTCTTTGCCATAAGGCAACATGGCTTCTTTAAGTATTCTGATGTCCTCCAATTGCTCCATGATCCCTGAAATGTGATAAACAGGCCCAACACCACAGTACGAGAAGCTTCTCCCATATCATGATGCTGGTGCCTCCATGCTTCACGTCTTCACACTGTACTGTGGCTTAGGGTTTGGGGGTTACCTGACAAACTGTCTGCGGCCTCTAGACCCAAAAAGACAATCTTACTTTCATCAGCCCACAGAATATCTCTCCGTTTCTCTTTAGGCCAGTCAGTGTGTTCTCTGGTGAACTCTAACCTCTTCAGCACGTGTCTTTTTTCATCAGTGGGACTTTGCAGGGCTTCTTGCTGATTGCTGATAGTCTTCTAATAGTAACAGCACACACAGGTGACTTTAGATGTTCATGATGGACCTGATCATTGGCTGAGTCTTTGCCAGTGTTGTTATTCTTCCATCCATTCGAATGGTAGTTTTCCGTTTTCTTCCACGTCTTTCTGGTTTTGGTCTCCATTTTAAAGCATTTGATATCATTTTAGCAGAGCAGAGCAGCCTTTCTTGTTCTGCACTTCTTTGTATGTTTTCCCATCTCTAATTGACTTTTTAATCAAAGTACGCTGTTCTTCTGAACAATGTCTGGAACGACACCTTTTACTGCTCAGGACAACCTTTTCTGCATTTAACCTTAAATAAGAGGAACGTGTTTGTCACCTGTTTTTCACAGAATAATTCACCTCTAATTGAACTCCACACTGATCTCTTTTGACCACGCCCCTTTTCAATTAATGATTCAGTTCCACAGAATCAGGTGCATCAAGTCATGACTGTTGGGTCTGTGGGATTTCTATCACTCCACTACACCTACAAGTCGAATATTTACCATGAAGAAATATCATTTCTCCCAAAAACAATTACTGATCTGGCTACTGATGTTGAACTGATATTCCTTTGAACACAACTGTAGATATGAACTTAGCTGCTATATTGACTGTTATACAGGAGACTGTATTACACTGATTAAACCCCTCCTTCTGACTGCTCCTGTAGCATGGTCTTGTGGAAGGGGCGTGGTTTTAACACAGTCAGTTAGGAGTCACACACACACACACACACACACACACTGCTGTTAGACAGAGTGAGTATCTTCATGCTGCTTTACTGCTCTGACTGTTTTATAGTTTAATTTTATGTGTCGTTATGAAATTTAAACAAGTTTTGTAGGACACTGGTGTGTGTATCTGCGTGTGTATGTGTGCTTGTTAAAGTGTGTGTTAGGAAAACAAACTGTGTTTTGTAAAAGTAAAAAAGATGTCGAGGTTAATGATGAAGATTTATTTAACTTTAGAAGATTTATTTAGAACACAACTCTGTGCTAATATATCACTGTGTGTGTGTGTGTGTGTGTGTGTGTGTGTGTGTGTGTGTGTGCGTTTGGGTAAAAGGTCATGGTGCCTTAGGATTGGTTGGCCAGTTCATTATTGATTTAGGTAAATTTGCTAAATCTTCACCCCCTGTGGCATGCTTGTTTGGAAATTAAAAGTAAACGGATCACTAGTTTATATTTTACTTTAAAAAAACTTTACAGAATTAAATGTTTACTGAAACATTTTGATTTAATAATTTCTATTTTTTTATTTATTTTATTAAATGTAACCACAGAATGAACCCATAAATGCGTCTCATTCAGGAGTTTAAAGCTCACCTGGGTTTTATACTGAACCTCATCTAGGAGACGAAATTCTGTAAAGGAACTCGAAGAAGTTTAAAAGGTAAAAGTCACACACACACACACACAGATTAACATAAAGACACTCCCAGTATGTGGAGGAAGAGTAGACAGGAGTTATTCCCCAACATGCAGAATGAGCCAACTAGAGGAGAGAAACATCTGTAACATCTGTAACACACTCACTACAGTGTCGAGCTGGCTTCATTCTGAGGGGTACAAACTTTCACTCTCCGCTTTTGTGTTTATTATTTTCACACTATGTTCAGATTATGTGTGTGTTTAGCCTTCTGTGACACACACGGTAAATTAGAGGTGTTCGAGTGTGTGTGTGTGTGTGTGTGTGTGTGTGTGTGTGTGATTTAGCTGCTGCAGTGCCGTCCTAAACATTTCATCACCTGGAGTGTGTGTGTGTTTACTGGAAAGGACTTTCTGATCTGTGGCCTTGGCCTGTGTGTGTGTGTGTGTGTGTGTGAAAAGACCAGGATCGATTCTGTGTTAGGAATTCCCCTCTAATGATTTAGCTGTTGAAGATAACATTCAGGGCAAAAGTTTTTGCCCTCCGTGGTTGTTAATTGAAACAGAAGGAAATGTCTATTAATTGTTCAGTTGATTTATTGATTTATATTGATTATAGAAGTCAACAGACGAGCTGTGCTCCGAGATGCTCAGTGTGTACAAGAAATCTAAATTAAACCTACCGCATGGAAACAAAATCACGAAACATGTGCGGAGGGTGGACAAACTTTTGCACTCCAATTATCTAATAGTAAAGTCTAATAATGAACAGATTGTAGACGTGTGTAATTGTAGATATGATGAGTGCGTGTGTGACATGAGTGTAAGGAGTCTCTGTAATAGTAAAGCTGTAATCTCACACACACCTTCAGGACAGACGGATTTCCACTGGCCTGTGGTTCCTCAGTCACATGAGACGGACGGGGTTATAGAGACAGACGGGGTTAGAGAGACGGACGGCGTTATAGAGACGGACGGGGTTATAGACACGGACGGGGTTATAGAGACGGACGGCGTTAGAGACACGGACGGGGTTATAGAGACGGACGGGGTTAGAGAGACGGACGGGGTTAGAGAGACGGACGGGGTTAGAGAGACGGACGGGGTTAGAGAGACGGACGGGGTTAGAGAGACGGACGGGGTTATAGACACGGACGGCGTTACAGACACGGACGGCGTTACAGACACGGACGGCGTTACAGACACGGACGGCGTTACAGAGACGGACGGCGTTACAGAGACGGACGGCGTTACAGAGACGGACGGCGTTACAGAGACGGACGGCGTTACAGAGACGGACGGCGTTACAGAGACGGACGGCGTTACAGAGACGGACGGCGTTACAGACACGGACGGCGTTACAGACACGGACGGCGTTAGAGAGACGGACGGCCTTAGAGAGACGGACGGGGTTATAGAGAGACGGACGGGGTTATAGAGAGACGGACGGGGTTATAGAGAGACGGACGGGGTTATAGAGAGACGGACGGGGTTATAGAGAGACGGACGGCGTTATAGAGAGACGGACGGGGTTATAGAGAGACGGACGGGGTTATAGAGAGACGGACGGGGTTATAGAGAGACGGACGGGGTTATAGAGAGACGGACGGGGTTATAGAGAGACGGACGGGGTTATAGAGAGACGGACGGGGTTATAGAGAGACGGACGGGGTTAGACGGATGACGTTAGAGAGACGGTCGGGGTTATAGAGACGGTCGGGGTTAGACGGATGGGGTTAGAGAGAGACGGACGGGGTTAGAGAGAGACGGACGGGGTTAGAGAGAGACGGACGGGGTCATAGAGACGCGGACGGGGTCATAGAGACGCGGACGGGGTCAGAGAGACGCGGACGGGGTCAGAGAGACGCGGACGGGGTCAGAGAGACGGACGGCGTTATAGACGCGGACGGCGTTATAGAGAGACGGACGGGGTTATAGAGACGCGGACGGGGTTAGAGAGACGGACGGCGTTATAGAGACACGGACGGCGTTATAGAGAGACGGACGGGGGAGCGAGCGAGTGTTTATAGCTTCTATAATGGCAGTGAAGTTCTGTGACATTAGATGGATAAAAGTGTGTGTTTTGTACTACATAACTAGTGTACTTGTGGGTGAGCTGCTGAATGAACCACCTGGGGATGTGCTGTTAGAGGAAGTTAATCACACCGCCTACTGCAGGTCTGCTTTATTCTTTAATAAACGCTGCCTGTGAAGTCCGGTGTCGGGGCGGACGGGCTTTAGTGTGTAAGTCATGTTTTCGACATTAAAAGTGGCTCCTATTCATGAAGGGTGCCAAAACTTATGGTGCCCGCTGTAGCAGAAGCCACGTGTTTAAGTGAGAGGGTGTGGCAGTTTGTCCGTCCCTTATCTGCCCCTCTCCCCTTTCCTGTGTCTCCTGGAAGTGAGAGATAGAGACAGAGGGATAGAGAGAGACGGGAGTGTGTGAGAGATGGCCACGATGACATCATCTGTCTTACTGTAGCCTTGGATGCTATTGCATCAGAGCGCTAACATTCTGCTGCAGTGCACTCTGGGAAAGTGTTGACCCGGGTGTGTGTGTGTTTGTGTTTGTGTATGCAGATTGTAGAGGAGGTTGATGGAGGCTGATCCTGTGCGACGGCTGCTAGCCGTGGTGAGTGCACACACACACACACACACACACACACACACACACACACACACACACAGAGAATAGTTGAGGCAGGAACACGGCTAATAACCAAGTGCGCTAACCATCACTGAGAGTGTGTGAAGTCTGCTCACTCTGTTTCACTCAGTCCTCAAGAGGTGGGCCCCAGGTGGAAGAAGTGGGCGGGGTCAGGGTCCCTGGATCTCAGGTGGAGCTGAAGCTCGTCCAATCAGGATCAGAGGCAGGCTCGGAGGCGGACCTTAATAATGACGTCAGAGCGCTGATGCTACGGCATCGACTCAGTCGGAGGAAAGCTGTAGTGTACCTCACACTGACAGGACTGCTGATATTCACTACAGGTACACACACACACACACACACACACACACACACACACACACACACACACACACACAGGATTCAGTAAGTAATGTGTGTGTGTGTGTGTGCGTGTGTGTGTTGGGCGGTGCAGCGTTCCTGCTGGGGTACGTGTCGTCTCGCAGTGCGTGTCCTCTCTGTGTGGACGAGGGCGAGCTGGTGCTTGTCGATGACACGGCTGGACCGGACCATGCTCCGAACACAGGGGGGATGTACCTGGGCGAGCTGAGGGACATGCTGAAGAAATACCTGCAGGAGGAGAAGATCGAGGACACTGTCCAGTGAGATGACACACACACGCACACACACACGCGTTATTAATGACAGACAGTTGGTGTGTAAATCTGCAGTTCTAGCTCTTAGTGTGTGATGTTTGTGATCAGGCGAGTGAGCAGGACGTCTCACCCTGCGGGGTCCTCAGAGGGACGCAATTTAGCCATGGAGATCCTGCAGAGCTTCCAGGACCTTCACATGGACCACACCTGGACCGACTCCCACTACGCCACACTGCAGTTCCCCTCCAGGTGTGTGTGTGTGTGTGTGTCTGTCTGTGAGCATGTGTGTGAGTATAAAATTGTGTTGGTGTGTCTCAGGACGCAGAGGAACACGCTGTGGTTGGTTGATGCTGAGGGGGTGGAGCTTGAGGAGATTCTCTTAGACAGTGCTGATTACTGCGCATACAGTGCTACAGGAACAGCCACGGTAACCATGGCAACAACAGTATACAGGGCATGCATTGTATTTGATGTGTGTAATGTGTATGTGTATATATGTGTGTGTGTGTGTGTGTGTGTGTGTGTGTGTGTGTGTGTGCGCAGGGAGGTGTGGTTTATGTAAATTATGCCCGCCAGGAAGACTTTGATCAGCTGAAGGAGATGGGCGTGGCTCTGAATGGCTCCATTGCTATAGCAAGGGTCGGAGGGGGTGTGAGTTTTGCTGAGAAGGTTTGGCATGCGCAGGAGGCGGGGCATGTGGGCGTCCTCATCTACCCAGACCCCGCCGACATTCCCCAGGATCCACGGCGGCTCGGCCTCCATAGCAACGCTGCTATCTCCGAACATGTACGGGAAAGGAGGAGAAATAGAAAGAGAGGAAGTAGTGACAGAACTAAGAAATATAACACTGGTCTCCATAGCAACAGATGAAAAGAATGATGAGAAGGAACAGTGTTTTTAATTCATTTTTATTACTTCAAATATTATTACTGTTTCATTTACTTAGTTGTGTGTGTGTGTGTGTGTGTGTGTGTGTGTAGGTGCATTTGGGATCAGGTGATCCTTTCACCCCTGGATTC